>JAAEAF010002456.1:0-147761 GCA_011037195.1 Triatoma infestans | reverse complement strand
AACTAGTAAAGTGGTACTTCCGGTTGAGGAATTTTGACAGCTGACCTATTATCGGATCCCATGGTGATACCTAAACGGAATAACAAGTTTGAACTTTCTACGATTTTTAGTTTTTGAGCTATGCTGTTCACACACACACACACACACACACACCATTTTCTAAAAACACTTCTCTGGACTCAGGGGACCTCAGGGGATATTTCCGGTGAAAACGATATCGAAAATTTGGCACATTATAATACTTCCTCTTACTAGGAGTAAGAGAAAGTAAAAATGTCGTTCAATTATTTGTTTATAATAAAATATTTTCAGGGAACATTCAATATTTTTTTTATAATTATTTTTTTAATATAACTTAAATTGTTGACACACGACTTTTTCACCAACTGTAGTATATCCATTATTACATTCCCACTGTTTTAATAGAACTACACTTTTATCTCGGTAAGATTTAGGATGGCACATATTTTCAAGAAGCAAGGTGAAGCTTGCAAGATTGAAAATCACCCCTTATGTCGTTAGCAATTAATTGTTCCTGGGGAATGAGATTCTTTTTTTTTTAATTTTAATTAAATATTCCTTCTTTTTTTTTTTACGCTTAAGAACTATAAGCGGTGATTCGCTAGAGCTTGGAGCCGGCCGCACCATTTCTTCAGCTTAACAATCTCTCTCCTACAGAATACTTGAGAAAGCCTATACGGGAACACCGTCCCGTAGCATTATTTAGGAGTAAATTATTTCTCCATTAAAAATATTTCTCACATTCCTAACCAACACTGCCTCTAATGAACGATTTTTTTTTTTTTTATATATATTCTAAAGTGGGTGAAGAATCACCATCCCCTGGTATACCGGGGTCAACAACTTCCCGAACACCAACTCACTTCCTTAATGATTTCTATATTATTATCATTTTTTTTTTTTAATTGCAGAGTAGAAAGAGGTTATGAAAAATTCTCTGCTGACGTGCCAGTTAATGACTTCTTTTTTTTAAAATAAAGTCAAGACGTTATTTCTTCTTATACAAGCAATAAGTGATTCACTTTATTTTCTCTTACGACTTTAGGAGGAAGTATTGGGTACATGTTAAATATTAGAAGTTGAAATTATACCGGAAATCTGTGTTGGGTGGCTCCTAAAAACGAAAGAAAAATTATCGTATGACCTCTATTTAATGTAAGGGCGCGTGCATGTTTGGGTGTGTGTGTGTGTGCGTGTGAGAGAGAGAGAGAGTGTGTGAGAGAGGAGTACACAATTTTAGAGAGGTTATTTTTTAATAATTCCGATATTTTCGAAAATGACTCCAACAACTTTCCAACTTAACTGCACACATAGAGTCTTAACATGTCTAATCTTCTAGCCATTTAATGCAAGGAAGTGTCTTAGCTTTCGTCCTGTACACAACATAGACAGCCGATTTACGTCTCAGATCTCAACACCACCACTTACACTTTCGGCCGACAATACTGCCATCCTCTCTATAAATACTGATCCTATACTCGCTGTCCACTCACTTCAATCTCACCGTTCAGTCACTATAATCTTTTCTACAACAATGGCGAATAAAAATTAACCTCAACAAATCCAAATATGTCATCTTTTCCCTTAAACAACAAACTTTGTCCCCGTGTTTTTTTTTTCGTTCATATTCCAATTCTACCAACTGATTATGTGCGGTATCTTGTACTATATATAGACAAGAGAAATACCTGAAACCCTCATACAAGCCTCAAATGCTCCACAATGGACATGGATCTACCTCTTCTCGCAACGATATGGACTTAAAACACATAATAAACAAGCTGTTAATTAACCTATTATATTATAAGCCCATCGCGTCCAGAATATATATTTTTATGAAGGATATTTAATAAATCAACATTACATGTGCTCCTGTATCCAGAATGAAGCTATATACACGGCACTTTCACATCACTACACCTACTGAGTGCGGGGTGCCAACCCCGCACAGACACACCCACCAGATTAAGGCTCCCGATCAAAGATGAAGGCCTCCGTAGCCAACAGTCGCCACTCCTGTGCGGCAACAGCCTCCCAACTCCTCACTCACACCAAGCTTTCCTTCCTTAATCTAGAATAAAAACTCACATTCATTCCAGTAATTACATCCACACTAATAAATACTTGCAAAACAATAATTACTTTCATACCAATAAATATATACATATAATAAAAAAGCACCCCTATAAATAAGTACGTGCATACCAATGAATGACCAATACACAGATATTCGTGATAAAATTATTTATATACTAAGTATATTTTACCACTCTATATACATACTAAGAATTGCAGGTCGTGTAAATAAAAATTGCGTTGGGAAGGGGTAGTCCAAACTTTGAAATCCTCCGCCGCATTGTAAACATTCCCTTTATTGTTAGTAATTTAACTATTCACAGAGATCCTAATGTTCTGTTTAATGGAAGTTAAACCCTCTATCGAAACCAACAAAACTAAATTAAACTTAATTGACAGACACCCAAAACAGCTCTAAAATCAATTTCTTTGGAAAAAATGTTCCACATAAAAGTGATTTTTGTTTTTATCTGTACAGCGAGTATTCCAAGTTTTAACAAAAATCATTTAAGCCGTTTTCGGGAACTCAAAAATAAATCTATTCCGTAAAGTTGGCACTTCCGTTTAACCGATTTTCTTCAAAATTTGAAATTCTATCAATCAACGCTTCTATTGTAAATTAGTAATATGTTGTTATTGAAGTGCTACATTATTAATCATACATTTTATTGAAGTGATCCTTCAGAGGAAAGCATAACGCCATTGTTCTCTTTAGAAACCCCCCACCCAAAATAAAGTAAATTTTCCAGGGAAAATCTATCAAATGAAAGTAATAGGTATTTCTCTGCGTAGATAGTATATATAGTTCAAAGAAAATTGTTGCAGCCATTTTCCAGGAAATCGCGACTTTTCAGTAAAGTTTCACTTCCGGTTGTTGGATTTTCACCGAAATCTTTACACACACACACACACACACAGAACATATATTTCCGATGCCAATTGAATTTAGAAAATTTCACTCGATCCAATAGTTCCTCTAACTAAGAGAAAGAAAAGTAACAAGTTTGTCGACTATTACTCTAAAGTGCCATTTTAGTGCACTGTAGAGTTTTACTCAACCGAATGAGAATTTCAGTTGGAATTTTCTCATAAACGTTTTCAATGATTTTTACTTCCTCTTACTCCCAAAGTAAGAGGAAGTATTGTAATCGTGTCAAATTTTCGATATCGAGTTTTTACCGGAAATCTCCGTTTTGAGGTCCCCTTAGTCTAAAAAAGTGGTTTTTAGCAAATGGTCTGTGTGTGTGTGTGTTTGTGTGTGGTGTGTGTGTATGGTAATGTGTATGTGAACAGCATAGCTCAAAAACGAAAAATCGTAGAAAATTGAAATTTGATATTCCGTTTAGAGGTCACCATGGGATCGACTGTACGTTATCTGTAAAAATTCCTCAACCGGAAGTACCACTTTACTAGTTGGATTTTTTACTTTTTTGCAATTTTCTCAAAAATGGCTCCGACGATTTTCTTTAAACTTCGTACATCAACCACACATACAAAGAGCTACAACTTTTATTTGAAACATTTCTCCAGGAAAATGCATTTAAGGGCACTTTTGGGGGAAAGGTGGGGTTACGTTTTCATCTAAAGTGCTATTTCAGTTTATTATATAATTCTGTCATCTAAATAATGTTGATTAGAATTAAATATGTTGTTGAAATTCCGAGTTTGCAAAAAATCGGATAACCGGAAGTGCGTTTACTTTGCCACTTTACTAAATGATTTTTTCCCCTTTTTCGCAATTTTCTCAAAAATCGCTCCGACGATTTTCTTGAAACTTGGTATATAAACTAAACATGCAACGATCTACAACTTTTATTTGAAACATTTCTCTGGGAAAATTTATTTAAGGGCACTTTTAGGGGGGAGTGGGTTTATATTTTTCTCTAAAGTGCTATCACAGTTGATTTATGCAATTCTATCATCCAAACAAAATTAATTAGAAATAAATACATGGCCAAAATTCCGAGTTTCAAGAAAATTAGTAAACCGGAAGTGCGCTTTTACTGAACAGTTTTTTCAGTTTTCGACGAATTTCATTAAATTTGGTACACAAACTATAAAAGCTGTTAATTATAATTTGGAGAATTGGAGTAAGAGAAAGTTGTGTGAGTGTTTTTTTTTATTTATTCTTGGATATTTTAAATTATTTATTTTTTTTAATTTTATAATGATTTTTTATAATAATTATTGTTTATTTTTTAATATACTATATATTCTTAAATATATTTTTTTTTGTTTATACTTTTCATTTATCAATATTCAATTTTTTCGAAATGATTAGGTAGTCTTTGAATTAATTCATTGACTTAAAAATAAAGAATTATTTTTTAAGCAATTATTTAATTATTTCGAAAAATTATTGATTTAATAATATTTCAAAAATAATTATATGAAATAACAATTATTTTGTTTACATAAATTTAATTATAAAAATTATTATGTGCAGGTTGCAAGGAAATGAGGTGAACTCCAAATAAATACTTTTTTTGGTGGCTATAAGTTGAACATGTTTTCTGGGACAAATACCATGGCATCAACTAGCTACATGGATACATCCAGTCCAAGTAAGCCATTACATAAAAAATAAACTAAGCATAAATGAAGTCTTAATAAAAATAATAAATTGAAGTTTATATTAATAAATTCAAAGAGACTTATTAACAATACAATTTTAAATCTATATTATCACAGGGTGTCCCATTTAAAATTTTTTGGGACATAACTCTTAAACGAAGCAAGATATCTAAAAAGTGAACATAACATTTGTTGAAGTATTTTCGCTCTAGATTATGATGGTGTTACATGTTTTTTGATTTTATTGCCGCCTTACACCTTAAATCGGTGGTTGAAAGTGGCGATGTTTTTTTGACCTACCCCTTTTACTACTATATTGAAAATGATTTAAAAAAAATGAAGAAAAGTGCCGTTAATTTCACTTCAAATATTTCAAACCGTTGTCGTCGAGATATTCAACCATAAAGCTTCAATTTTCGTCGTTTTTTTTTCCTATTTTTTCTGTTTCGTAAACTAAAATTAAAAGCGGATTTTCTTATTAATTTCGAATAAATAAGAGAGTTCATCAAATGCTGTTAAAACTTAAAAGATATTTTAAAACCATAAGGGACTCAAAAATCAGGTAAAACATCATTTATAAAAAAAAAAAAACAATTATCCAGTTTATTTACAAAAATCGATAAAAAAAAGTTATTTCTATTTATTCAAAATCACCTCCTCGGCTTAAACGGCACAAGCGCAGTCGCTGTCCAACATAATATAGTTGCTAATCGTATCATGTCTGCTGGAATCGCTAAGCAGGTTTGGATTAAGTCTTCTCTAGGTGCTTCTGGAGTTATTGGTTTACTGGGTATAAATTTTTTCTTTGAAATATCGCTGAAAAAAAAAAAAATCAAGAGGGCTTAAATTTGGCGATCTGGAAGGCCAACTTGCCGGTCCCCAGTCTCCCGCGCCTAGAGCCTTCTCAGTGCACAACCGGCCACCGGAAAGTTATTCACTTCTCTCGTTACTTGACAACAATGTCCAGGCTGAGCAACTGGCTTTGGTTAAGGCACTTACATGGATAAAGAGCTCTGAGATTGAAAAATCCCAACCATGATACAATAAAGATAACAATTTATACCGACAGCAGAATTGGGCTGGATAGCATCAAAAACTTTAGGTATCCTAAATTATACCACTCACCCTTAATTGAACAAATCAGGAGCTTAGTTTACAGCTTGGAGGATGAGAAAAAGGTAGAAGTAAGCTTTTGCTGGGTGAAATCGCAGGTTGGTCGAGAGGGTAACGAGGCCGCAGATACTCTGGCTAAGCAAGCATCCCAGGATTTACACCTTGCAGAATCGTACAACAGATGATAGATAGATAGATAGATTCTAACGGGGGAATTGGCTCTTCAGCCTACGCCACCACGACACCCCAAGGATCTATTGTGGCACCCCCGAGTTGGAAACCCTCACCCTATCCTGTCCTTAACCGGACAGTGGAATTGGGTAGAATCGTACAACAAAGTGCCTCGACCATATTTGAAGTCTATTTTGGCTGAAGAGAGTCATGCAAGCTGGCAAGGAGACTGGGCTAATGCAGAGAAAGGGCATTATACCAAGGAGTTTTTCAACAATATAATTAGCCGAAGGACAAGTCCACTTCATAAACTAGACTTCTACACTACTCAGGCTCTGAGTGGCCATGGAAAGAACTGAGACTACTTGCTGCATAGGTTTAAAATAATGGCTGACCCCTCATGCTATTGCGATAATCAGTCACCACAAACTTGGCGCCACATCATTCTACAATGTCCTCTATTTGAACCACAAAGAGCGCAATTGGTGCAGTTTTGTATCTTACAGGGGATATCTTGGCCAGTTACAGATTTTGGTTTGGCTGGTACAAAAAACAATAATTGTGTGCTCAGTTTATAAAATTTCTAAAAAATATTGATTTTCAACTATTGTAATTAATTATTATTTTTTATAACAATATTATTTTATCTTTTCAAAGTTTCACTATTACCTTATCCACAGTTAACAGTTCGATGTAATTTAGTTTATATATTGTAGAAGTGTGTATTATGTTATTTTCCTCCAAATGAATTTAAACAATAAACAGAATGTTTTATTGACAAATAATAAGTTCTAGATATACATGTAATAAAATTTATGGAGCATGTATTAAATAAACTCCCTGGCGTTAGGGTTACTCTCGTCAGGAAAAAAAAAACACTGTCCAGCACCGGCAGCAGCGGCTCTTAAGAAGAGAAAAATCTAAGGGCAGCATTGCTGTACTCGAACCCGAAAATTCCGTGTAGGAATTTCTATCAATAATTCCTTAATCATTATTTTGTTTCATATGAACTGCTGAAATTAACTTGTTTATACTAAATTTTACTGAAAAGTATAAGGTTAGGTGTTAGGTATTGGCAAAAATCACAAAATAATATAGTATTCACGTTAAATAAAACAATACTCCTTCCCAACTGTTCAGTACTCCTAATTCCTTCTCACATTACTTCTACGCTTCTATTCCTTACCCATAATTGCTATTGTAAGAATGAAGTATTACCTTAGTTATGTGGTCTTTCAGGCTTCCGTGGCCATTGTCTTGCAAAACGCTAAGGTCGTCGGGTTGGTGTAAATTGACGTTTCACACTTGTTAAGACTTCAAAACTTATATTTTTTTATTTTAGTAAAAACACCGTTTCAAAAGATCGCAACACTTCCGTTTCATAGCAGAAATAGAAAGAAACAAAAGAAATTTGATGCTATCAAAAACGGAATGGAATATTTTTCGTGTTCGTTACGACCGTTGTATTCAATGTTGTAAATCCAATATACAACATTGAATATAGCGGTCGTAACGAACACCAAAAACAACAATACTGCTGAGACCCTGAAGAAGGCAATAAATTTGCCGAAACGTCGGTAGAAATTTTAAAAGAATTCTTTTTGTATGACCGAACCTCAAAATCCAATATACAACAATAATGGAATATTGGCTTATGATTCAGCTATTTTAATCCATTTTTTGCATGCGGCTTTTTTAATCACTTTAGGGGGCAGATTTGTTCGCAGTGCCACTATTCATGCAATTCTCATACATTACGGTAGAAACAATTTTAACGAGGAGAAGACGCGCAAAAATCACTATTAAATTTTCCCCTTATGTTCAGCACAAGCAATTCTATTTTAATAATAGTTGACTGTTACTGGGTATCTTTAATTGAAACCCAATCTTTACTTTATACTTTCTCTTACTCCTAGTAAAAGGAAGTATTGTAATCGTCTCAAATTTTTGATACTGAGTTTTCACTGAAAATATCCATTTTGACGTCTCCTCAGTCCAAGAAAGTGATTTTTAGCAAATGGTCTGTGTGTGTGTGTGTGTGTGAACAGCATAGCTCGAAAACGAAAAATCGTAGAAAGTTCAAATTTGATATTCCGTTTAGTTATCACTATGGGATTCAACAATGGGTCATCTGTCAAAATTCCTCAACCGGAAGTATCACTTTACTAGTTAGTTTTTTTTTTACGTTTTTGCGATTTTCTCAAAAATGGCTCTAACGATTTTCTTGAAACATGGTATATCAACTACACATACTAACAGCTACAACTTTTATTTGGAATGTTTCTCTGGGGAAATTCATTTAAGGGCACTTTTGGAGTAGAGGTGGGGTTAGGTTTTCATCTAAAGTGCTATTTCAGTTTATTAAACAATTCTATCATCTAAATAATGTTAATTAGAATTGAAAATGTTGTTGAAATTCCGAGTTTCAAAAAATCGGATCATCGGAAGCTATGTTATCACACTGTTTTGACAAAAACATCCTGATATCAAATGGGTGAACGCCCAAAACCGATCGATGACCACAAAAAGAAGCAGGCTATCATGAAAAATATCTTTGATGAAAAAAATCAACTGCTTCAAGTTAAATATACGAACCATGCACAGGATATTGGAAACCCTGTGGCAGAGGTTAGCATCGAAAACTATACTTTTGTGTGCATGAATGAGAATTACCTATGAAATGGTAGTAGGTTATGTTGGTGAAATGTTTATGGTGATGTAGAATTAATGGTGAAAAGTTAAATGACCAACACACGAATTGGCATTATTCATATTTGAACGGCTTTACTGAATAAGGAGTTTATGGGTTGAGCGACCGAGCGAAGAATAAATGATGATGGAAGCATGATGAATGTAAAATGCTAGCGTTGGCTGTTTTCCCTTGAAGAATGATATGACTAGTTAGAACTCTTGCTTGATGAACTTTTTAGGTTGAAGTTGAGTAGCATTTTACACTTATAAAGTTTATCTGATGATTGATACCTCCTCGCTACAAGGACAGCTTTATTCAGTTTCTCTTTTTGCTAGAGACAGCTTCTAGATCGTGGATAGGCAAAGTTGGAAGCCCATTCACCAAAATATTATAGTAAGCGTGACAGAGGGTGCAATGAGTAGCTGACTTGCGCTTAAAGGCTCATTAGTGGCGCCTTGATGCGGTTGCTAATAGCTCTATTGAGTCCAGCTTTTCTTGGGCGATTAGTTTCATTACACTTATCTTAGCCATATCTTTTAGTAGATACAAGGTGCGGCACGAGTAACAAGTGTTTTTGGAGTGGATAGTACACGCCCATTAGAAAAGGGAGGGGCGCGCGGCAGGTTTACATCCCGTTCCTTGACTCATAGCATTTCCTTGTGTCAAGGAACAGGATGTATCCTGCCACGCGCCCCTCTCTTTTCTAATGGACGAGTATAATCCATTCCAAAAACACTTGATTCCCATGCCGCACCTGTTATAAATAATGTCATCAAGCCTGAAATAAAGCGAAAGATTGTAGTGAACATATGAGGAACAGATATTTCTTCCGAATTAAAAAGGAACGGATATACAAAAATCCTGATGAAGACCCATTTTAACCTACAGTTAGGGAAAGCTAGACATTGTCCAAATCTGATGAATTATTTAGCGTAGGGTATTTGGAAGAATTTTTGGAATGTGCATTAGGGACAAAATTGGTAGCAGCAATTAAAAAGACTTTGTCTAAGAATTCAAGTCAAAAAAAAAAATAGGCTACTTCAGTGGGCCGGTCATGTAGGCTAGGATGCCGAACAATATATGTCGAAAAAAAAGATATTGGACGAGCACGTCGGATGGTAAAAGGAGAGTTGGCAGACTGAAACTGCCGATCTTAAAAAAATTACGAAATTTTAAAACAGTGTTGCTTGATTGATACGACTTTTTCTTTTTTTTAATTTAACGCGCCTCAATATCTATGGTCATTGGCGCCCGGAGCCTTCTCAGTACACTGCCGGCCTCCGGACAGTGTTCTCTCGATACAGATAACACTGTCCATCACCGGACAATGAGCTGTAGAGGCTCCTAGGAAGAAAAAAAATCTAAGGTAGCACTGGATTCGAACCCGGGTCCTCCGCGTGGGAGTCCAATACGCTAACCCCTTAGCTATTCCCTTCCCTGATTGATACGTCTGACATGATCACTCGTAGCGCCAGAAAGATGAAGAAGAAATTTTGTCAAATCAAAGTCTCCATAATTTTTTACAATTAAGGTCCCATTCATGTGTAATTAATATTTTCTTTCATTTATTTATTAATTTTTTTTTCTCTCTTATTTAAAATCCATTTTTGTGGTAAATATTATTATTTTTATATTTTAATTATTAATCATGATCAAAATCATTAGTATTTTTCTCCATAAATATGTCCATTTTTAATTCAATTAATAATTATTTATTTATTTATTTTTTTTTTAACATAATTGGGTAATGTATTTGACCGCAATGTTTCAAAGGTCTTCACACACGGTTAATGATAATTTCTATTATTAATAAATTAGAGAATATAATAATAATAATAATAATAATAAATAAAATAATGAATAGCTTACCATATTTAGTTGTAAATATAAAAGAATGATTATTTTTATTCCAAATCTGGATTTTATTTTTACATGCATGAATAAAAACGTTAACAATGTAAATGAATTAACAAACAGGAATAGGATAAATTAGCATATATCCATATCTAGATTTAATGTTCGTGCTTTCAGGTAGTAAGAATATTGAATTTATTTGATTTAAAAAAAACTTGTTATTGTATTGAGTTTGTTTTTTTTTTTTTTAATTAATTTAAGAAGGAGAAAATATAAATCACTTTCTCTAATTCTCTAATTCTTTTATCTCTGTTATAATTAATAAATTTGCTTTAAAGTTGGTAATTTTATTATAATTAAATGTCTTGTTGATAATAAACAATTTTTATGTTTTATGGAACCGTACACTATACCATTTTACATAACTCAAATCATAACTCAAGTAATTAGTCTACATACAAATTTAAACGATATTGTTGAAACCATTTTCAAAAAAAAAATCTGGTGTGAAACACTCACACAACTTTCTCTTACTCCAGTTCTCAAAATTATATTTGACAAATTTTACAGTTTGTGTATACCAAATTTAATGGAATTCGTCAAAAACTGAAAAAAACTGTTCACTTCCGGTTTATTAATTTCCTTTGAAACTCGGAATTTTGGCCATCTATTTATTTCTAATTAATTTTGTTTGTGATGATAGAATTGTATAATCAACTATGATAACACTTTACAAAAAAAACATAACCCCATCCCCTTCCCCTAAAAGTGCCATTAAATGAATTTTCCTAGAGAATTGTTTTAAATAAAAGTTGTAGATCATTGTATGTTTAGCTTATATACGAAGTTTCAAGAAAATCGTCAGAACTTTTTTTTTAGAAAATCGTGAAAAAGTGGGAAAAAAATCATTTAGTAATGTGGTAAAGTAAACGCACTTCCGGTCATCCGGTTTTTTTCAAACTCGGAATTTCAACAACATATTTAATTCTAATTAACACTGTTTGGATGATAGAATTGTTTAATAAACTGAAATCGCACTTTAGATGAAAACCCAACCCCACTCTTCCCCATTACTGCCCTTAAATGAATTTTCCCAGAGAAATGTTACAAATAAAAGTTGTAGCTCTTTAAGTGTGTGTAGTTGATATACCAAGTTTAAAGAAAATCTTCGGAGCCATTTTTGAGAAAATCGTGAAAAAGTAAAAAAAAAAAAAAGAAAGTGGTACTTCCGGTTGAGGAATTTTGACAGATGACCCACTGTCAAATGTAACTAAACGGAATATCAAGTTTCAACTTTGTACGGTTTTTGATTTTTGAGCTATGCTTTCACTTACACACACACATACACACACAATTTGCGTAAATTAAAAACTTATACTTTTGATGTAGGACAAAATTATATAGACACACCTTCAATTTTGAAACTCCACCTCCTACTTAATATTTTGTTGATCCTGCTCTGTTGTGTATCACTTAGAACATTCTATTAGGAAAACTTCTGAACCAATTTTGAATTTCTTCTTACCCAATTTCTTCCCAAGATGGACAAAGTTGCGATTTTTTAACTGTTGAACATCGTTGAACTGGCGACTATTGTCTTAGACCTTTCTGGATAGAATTCCCCGTAGTTTTTCAATTATATCAAGATTTGGTAAGGTCAAGCAACAGTTTCAATATTATTGTCTCGGAACCAACTTTTTATCGTTCTGGCATTATGAATAGGAACGTTGTTGTCCTGCTGAAAAATATAATTTTCCCCAGCCATTCCGAGAAACTTATTTTTCGCTTCTTCCATTATGTTTTCGTAAGCTTCGGCATTAATTCTACGCGGAAGAAAAGTTATTTTGCTTTTGTTTCGGAAGCCTATGGATGCCCACAAAACATTATGGACCCGCCTTCCATTTCTCGTCTACATAAACATCTTTCTTCTTTCCTATAAGTCATGGAAATAATATCGGAATCCATCAATGCCATCTAAATTAATTTTTTTTTTCATTCGAAAAAATCATTTTATGCCAATTTCCGATCCACGACATTTGTTCTCGTGCAAAATCTAGTCGGCTGGATTCGTGCCGCTGTTTTAAGACTGGTTTCATCTTTAATTTTTTTTTCTAACCAACGTATCTTGCTTCTTTAAAATTCTTTTTAAATTTTTCACACTAATGTGGACACCAATGTTTGCAGCAATTGTAAGTGCATACAGTACAAGCAAAGAGTCCGAGCAAAGAGCATACAGTTCGAGACTGGTCTTAAAATTAGCCTTTTTTTCACGTTTTGTAAGAGCCGGAGGCCTGGCTATTGACCACCCAAAAGCCCATACTGTTTCCCGAATTTCAAAAAATTTACACACTGACGAGAAACTCCACTTTATTTGGTGTCCAATTTCTCTGGCACACACACCCGACTCCGAAAGAGATTTGCTTAATCCTCCTTTCTTCTTCGGAAAAAGACTTCCCTCTTTCCATTGTAAAACAAAAATTGTTTTTTGAATAAAAATGAAATAACAAGTCATGGAATAAAAATTTGTAAGACTGTTCACTATTATATTAGAAAGTGGATAAAAATTTAAGTGAACTATAAAGATCGAAAATTCAAGAAAAATACAAGTGTGTCTATCATTTTGTTCCAGGTAAATATTTAATGTTTTACAAATATTTGAGAACATAACTTTAAACTTTCACCTATCTGAAACATGCAAACAAAAAGGATGATATCACAAGGCAATAAATTATGAAAATATTCGTAAAATTTAAAATGAAAAATTCTGAAAAACAAAAAAAGATGCTTTTGGAGGTGTGTCTATCATTTTGTCCCTGACGTTTTGGACGTAAATGTTTTTGTTTTTTTACTTTTTTCCTTTAAGTTAAACATTTCCGTTCTCAATTTTCACATTCGAAATTCTAGCCAAGTTATTGTGACAAGAATAATTGAATCATTATTCAAAATGACAATCCCTTGGAGAGCTGAATAATTACATCTTCCACAGAAGTTGGGAGAGTATGCGCTAACTGTATTATGCCAGTCCACATCTCAGTGTTTATCCTGATGACTGGCTATCTCTTCAATGGATTAGTGTAAAGTGAAGCAGGATATCACGGAAAAAATCTTGAATGCTTCCCAGTATTGGAAAAAGAGAGATCTTGAGAAGGGGTAGTGTTATTTAGTGCCAACTTTCCTGCAAAAGTTTGTTTTATTATAAAGGGTTTTGAAAAACCCTTTAAATTTAAGGTCAGTATACCTATAATTATAAAGGGTTTTGAAAAATTTAATATATTACTAACAATTTATTCTGAGTTCAAAAAAAGTAAGTTGATCGGCTGTGCAACTTTACTGGATGTTTTTCTTTTGTTTTTTAATTTTCCACGTTTTCTCAGTAATGAAAAAGAAGCAAATTTCATTAAATTATAATTTAAACATCATGCTCCGCTCTTCGAGCACTACATGAAATTATTTGTCAGAACTATTATAAACTAAACAATTTAATCACTGTTAAAATAACTCCTTATGAAAATGAGTATTAATTAACTTATATTTATATGCCCTTCTTCCGGTGCTCTTTAGGGTGGGAGAGGAGTGTATACATTGAGAACGTTGAAAATGTAAAAATTATTTTTTTTTTTTTTTAAAGAAGTAAGTAAATTTTGAAAAACCTTGATTTCATCTATTGCTTAAATAAAGTGTTTAGGTATAATTATATGTTACCCTTCAAAATAGGTCTTAATCATTCTTTATTTTCCAATAAACAGACAAAAAGGTATAATAACTGATAAAGTCGGTCAAGTCCGCTAAAAGGTCTTAACAAGTTAAGTTAACTTGTTAACTCATTGTTGGTAAGTCTTGTTTGCTTCGGCAGAAATTACATGTTTGTAATTATTTGTTTACAATACTGGTACTAAAAAGATGTATATGAATTTAAATTTAGATTGTTTCTGAATTGTGTAACAAACAGGTTCTCCCAGGGTATTTATCACATCAAAGATATTGGTTTGGCCACTCCTTGTACATAGCTATTTAATATTATAATAAAATTATAACATAATTACTACTGACTGACTTGCATCTTGTTACTAATTGTGCAGCTAAGTTTTATTAAACTTGAATTTTTTATTTTTTTGTAATTAATTTGTAACACATAATCTGCAATGTTGTTTACAGATGTTTATGGAAGTAGCAATGGAGCTGTTGTACAATATGTTGCACCCAGAACTAGTAGTACATCAGCATGGCAAGATCCTTATCAGAATCATCACGTACATCACCATCATCATCATCCGCACTTATCTCATCATCATCAACAGCATCAGTTAACCCCACCACCAACAAATACATTTTATCCGACAATGATGTGGCGATCATACGATCATTATAGACCTCATTATGGTAATTATTTACACGCTTAAAAAGTTAAAATAATAATATATTTTACCCGTCGGATAAATTGTACATATTAACTGGCACATAAATTAAGTATTATGATTTAAATTTAAGGTCAGTAAATTAATAATTCATAATATTTACATGTGGCATATGGTAATATTCCCACAAAGTTTATTCATTATTATAGTACTGTAACCCTCAGATATAATTCCTTAGATCTTGAGTGAAACGTCAGTTAATGTGAATAAGTGCAACAAGTATACTTCTCTATAAAACACATGCCCAATTCTTGATAAGATAATGGAGTAGTAAAGCTTTTTACTTGAATATAGTTCTCAGTAGCTCTCTCTCACTTTATAGCCCAGTCTGTTGTTCCTATTAATAGGTCCCTATTTAAAATGTGCGCTGACACAGGAAATTAAGATTCAAGTTGAAAATAAATGGAGAGTTAAAACTATACATATAATATAACTTCTGTTTTAAACTTGGCTCTTTGTTGGAAAGAGCATATTGTTGGACTTTTAGTAAATTTAAAATATTGTTTCAGTTTGAATTCTCTCAGACACTAAATTTATTTAAATTAACAAATATTGAAACTAAGCAAAAGTAATAACCATCAATTAAACGTTGTATTCTTCTCCTGTAGTTTCAATTGTCAAAGTTAATGACTGTCAGCAACGAATTAGTTCAATAATTGCACTGAAGAGTGCAGCACTAACTAACATCTAAAATCTTAATACTATTGGTGAAATTTATTAGCATCTAAAAATGTGTTATGTTTGAGCAACTCAAACTTAGATCAATATTTTCGCCATCTATGTCAATGGAAACAGTACCAGTTTTGGGATCAATATTAAATAAAGATTTTTTAATAATAATATATTTATGGTTTTTTCAAAATTGAGTCAATCATCAATCGCATATTGAAATTAAAATTTCAATGCTGAGGACGAAAACGTTTGCTTAGTAAAATTTGCGATTGAATGATCACATTGATAATATTATCAATGTTGGATTAGTTGAATAACTATAACGCTATCTTCTGGCAATCCTTGGCTGTGCAGAAGTTCAACACTACATTTTTCATATTAAAACACTAAGTTATTTGCTTCTGTTTTTTTAATAAATTCTCGACGAAGGTAGTTTATTTGTTCAATGAAACCTTTAGAAAAACTGAAATTGTTTATTTTGCAATATGATATGAATTTTAAACTTCTTATTGGTTGTCTCCTTCCCCCCAAAAAAACCTGCCCAATTCGAATTTGGATGTCAGGTTTAAGAGGGCCTTTTGTAGGGATGTCGAAATTTAAAAGTTTGATGAATTGCTCCTCAAAGATTTATCCTCGGATTCCTCAGAGATGCTCACATCTCCCAGTTGTATTTTCCGTCAATTTGGCTTTTCCTAACTTATTTGCCAATACTTTTTCGGAGTTTTCCTATTCCAAAACATCAAGATCTATATATCTCCATATATGCCTCAACTCTTACAAATCAAATCGTCAATGCACTTCCTTCATATCAGTTCTTTTCCCTCTGAGCTTCTCTATATAACACAGGAACTTTCCTAATAAATCGGGTTTCCCTACCCGTTTCCGTTCATCATTCTCCTTTGTTCTCTATCTTTTTAAATCCCGTCGATTTCATTACCTTCATTACTTTTCACCTCCTTTTCTTAGCACATTTCTTTATGCTAGATTGCTTTTAATTTTACTTCATTACTTTACATTATTTTTTTTCTACATTAACTCTTTGTAACTAAATAAATTTAGTTTCAGTTCTAGTTTTCTCCTTATTTTTTGTTTGTTTTTTTTCTGAGGATTTTTGTTTTTTGTTGTTTTACTGAAAATTTTTTTTTTTTTTTGTAATCAGACTTGCTATATTGTTTTCTTTCGTATAGTTACGCTTAAGGGAGTCATGTTGCGGAATAAAGTAAATTTTTCATTTCATTTCGTAATTATTTCTGAAGATTTCAGATCTCGGTGTGGTGAATTTTTATGCACAGTGTGTCAGAGATGCTCGCTCACAACTTTAGTACAAGTAAGAAATTAAACAGCAAATGAACCTTGCTTAACCATAGTCAAAGGACTTGACTTGGTTCTCACTAAACTGCTGTAAAATAGAATAACTTTGGCATAGTATAAAATAATTTCAAAAAGAATACATATTGAAATAACTTTATTATAACTAAAGTTTTTTTTTGAAAATTAAATTACTTAGTTAAATTATTTTATTTTGGATAAATAAAAGACTTTATTTAACCAGTATTTTAATTTGTCTTTTTTTTTTTAGATACCAGCGGTATGGAAATGGGCGAAGGTAGAGAATGTGTCAACTGTGGAGCTATCAGCACACCATTATGGCGAAGAGATGGTACTGGCCATTATCTCTGCAATGCTTGCGGCCTATATCATAAAATGAATGGTATGAACAGACCTTTGGTGAAACCGGCCAAGCGGATGGTCAGTCCACATACGGTAAGTTAATATAGTATTCAAGTATTATTATTAAATTTCATTTATAATATGGTCTTTACACATTATTAATTAAATTATTTTTCATGTCTTTATCAGATTCATGAGACAGGAAATATATATTTGTAAATATATAATACAATATTCCCTAACAGTATTATATTTTATTCAGTTACAAAAGTTTTTATGTTCAAAAACAGTTTCATTTAAAAGTAAATATAAATTTGAATATTGTTCTTCAAAATATAAACCTTCATTTTCTATCACATTACCATTTCTTTGATTTTGAGGCAAAAAAACTACTCGCATCCTAATCGCACTGCCACATAATTTTAAAAGGACTGTCCTTTGAGGAAATGAGCTATGGATAAATTTTTACAGGCAGCAGAAAAGACCACAAACAAGTGGTGCACATCAGTGCTATAGGTCGCATTTATTCCCTCCAGGTTTGCTAATTTTACCTGAGCCAAATGGGAATGATGGTGGAAGCGCTTTAATGTTGCAGAATAGCTTTGTTTCGTTTACTTAAAAAGGGATACCTTGCTTTTAATACTCCATAAACTCTACCCAACTGTTCAGTGTAAAGTTCAGAGGCACCAGCTCTGCCATCTGAAACAAGTACAAAATGCTAAATACCTAAAAGTTCAAGCAAACATAATGCATTACTTTTTTCCTGAACCAATCTTGGCTAACCTCTGATTGGGCTACATGACTTCGTAGTACCATTGCATATGCTTCTTTGGATTTTTCAAAAATATCCACTTATGATTATTGTTTCCCTAAACCGGTCATCTTTTGGATTTTAGAGAGCAAAGTTTTGCACTTATCTGCACGATTCATGAGGATCTGATCTGATCTTTAATTCCGGTTCTGCCTTTCTGACATGGCGGCTCATCATAGTTAATCACGGTAGATAATCTTCGAGTAGACGAAGATTCACTACTTCATACATTCAAGCAATTCCTTATCATTCATTAACCAATTCATCTTGGTCATCATGAAGGATGATGTCCCCATTTTGAAACATTTTAACCAAAACACTGTTGTAGTTTGGTGCATCAACCCCTCTTCTACTACTGCACAAATTTCTTCTACTCTTGCTTTGCGCTCAGTCCTTTCTTTCCCAATAATATCTCAAAAGAGAGTGAATCAAAATTTTTTCCTTTGCAGATTTTGATTGCAGATTATAATAGCAAATGAGAAGTATTATAATACTAAATGAGAGGGTACATAATTGAATAAAGGATTAGTAAAAGTAAGCAATGATAGAAATCATGTAAACAAAACCAATAAATAGGACTTCAAACGTCCGCATTGTTTTTATGCATAAAAACTTTTGTAACAAACTAGTACATCTTTTATTTTATTATTTTTTTTTTATTTAATTCAAATTACTATTTAAGCAAACATTATTTTTGCTGGTTGATATCAAATTCATCAAAGCCATTTCATAACAATATGACATTCAGGTTGATTCTGTGTAAATTGTGTGCTAAAAAAGATTTTCAAAAAATAAGTAGTTTTAGATTAAATTTTACTTTTATATCTTTTCTACGAAAAAATAAAATGGTAGAAGAATGCTCTTAGTCGATGTCATTAGCTAATCAAAATGCAATCGCTTTGTTTGTTTTGACAGAAGAGTAGATTTTTGAAATTACAAGGATGGGATGATAAACTTCCGACTTAACAAGGAAGAAACAAAATTAATGACATAAATTTATTTTATTCCTCCATAAAATCTCGTAAATTTATAACTTGTGCCACCGGTGCTCCAGTGCTCGGATTCCTTGGACTTTCGTCCAAGTCTGCAAAATAGGCGTTCGTCGAGAGGTGACTTCGGAATTGGATCCATATTTCTTCTTACCGTGGAATTTTTTTAGGTTTGGGAAGAGGCTAAAATCCGAAGGGGCCAAGTCTGCTGAATAGGGTACATGTGGCACAACTTCAAACTTCAATTCAAAAAGTTTAGCCATCACACTGAGAGTTTTGTAACTGGGAGCGTTTTCCTGATGAAACAGAACTTTCTTCTTCGCCAAACCTGGCCTTTTTTCGTTAATTTTTTTGCTTCAACTGATCCAGAAGGTTAGAATAATATTCGGTGTTAATCGCCCTGCCCTTTTCTAGATAATCTATCAACAAGATTCCTTACGCGACCCAAAAAACTGTGATCATGACCTTCCCTGAAGATGGGTCGCTTTTCGCCTTTTTGGAGTTGGTTCTCCCTTACCTGTCTGTCCACTGTTTCGATTTCTGTTTGGTCTCGGACGTATAATGGTGGATCCAGGTTTCGTCCACAGTAACAGTCCGCCACAAAAAAGTCTGTTAAGTTGGACTCAGTGTAGAGCCAAACATTGTTCCAATACCATTACGCATTGATCGGGTCTCAGCAAACGTGGCGCCCGCCTTGCTGACAATTTTCTCATCCCTAATATTTCAGTTAGGATGTGATGCGCCCTTTCTAATTAAATTAGCCAGCAATCCCATCTAAATATCAACCGGCGATCATTCATAATGGTTTTGTGGATCTTTTGAATGATTTCTTCGGTTATAGCTGATTTTGGTCTTCCAGAAAGCTCAGTCATTTTGAGTGCTCGAACGACCATGTTTGAAGTCCACTAACTATGTTTTGATAGTTGTAAATGAAAAAGCAGCCTTCCCCAAAGTTGCGTCTAACTGCTCCATTATCTCGGCAGAAGATAAATCTTTGATAACAAAAATATATCACGGCTCACACTTCGATTTTTTGCATACTTGGAAAACAGAAAAACTTTATAGCTTTAAAAAAGTCACAGATTAAAAATAACACAAAGCAGCTCCAATTAAAGGTCACTCAGCGATCATTACTTGGGGCGTGACAGTTCTCACCTTTTTTTTAGTCCTGGTCTTCGTTCTGGTTTGCGTTAAACCAAATACGTAGCTTCATTTCTATTTTTTATTTCATAACTTTGTCGTTCGAGGATGAATTTCTGTTGCAATTCTCTTAATTCGTTATAATATAATTAATTATTGATATCGCTACAGTACTTGAATCAAACTTTTGACAACTGCATAGTGTCATACAACTATTCATAATTTGAAAAAATTATATCTACTGCTTGAAATATGTGTATATTTATTTTAATAGCAGAATGCCACACGTCGCCTAGGCTTATGCTGTACTAATTGCGGTACTGGAACAACAACCCTATGGAGGAGAAACAATGAAGGTGACCCCGTATGTAACGCATGTGGTCTATATTTTAAATTGCATGGAATTAATCGTCCTTTAGCAATGCGAAAAGATGGTATACAGACGAGAAAACGTAAACCAAAGAAATCATCACAAGACTCAACACCTACTAACACCCAATCAACAGTTCCTCCAGGTTTGGTTATATTTTCTTTTTTTCTTTTTTAAATTCTTGCCTCTCCATTATTACTTTCTGTTTCGATGTTTTAATTCTTATGCGCTTTACATTATGTTTGCAAAGTTCATACAAAGAGCTGCATTGCAGGTTCTGCATTTCTCAATCACATAATTGGTTCATCGGACAAAATACTTACTATTAATGATGCTGAATGACTATCTTTCCTAATTATAATTTGCCTTAACTTTCCAGATAAAGTTCTCTTTATAAGTTAAATCAAGTTTTATTCCCATTAAAACTAGCAAAGCTCTTTTGCAGGATTTCTAACAAACCTACTCTTTAGTAGCGTTTTCAATTTAGTTCTTAGATCGTTATAAAAGTTTTCTTACATATAAACAATGCTGATTTTGAAGTCATATCATATTTGTTGGTTTTGTTTATTGATTTATATCAATCCATAGTCATAGATATAACTATAGACGTAACTGAAGATGTTATAACAAGTTTTCCAAATTTCACTTATTTTAAGAGAGCCCCTGAAGATGGCAAACAATGTTTGCCGAAACGTCGGATTTTAAATAAAAACCACATTAAAATTATTTGTTTTTTTTTTTTTTTTAACTTCCTGGTCGATAAGCCAACAATTAGATACAGCTGATCACTACCAGCGGCCAATAATTGCAACAATTTGATATTAAAAGGTTTAGTTACATCTGTACATGTGCTTTTAAAAAACTCTTCTCTATTGAAATTATATTTTAGACATAATTATATGTTCTAAGCTTTCGTTTTCATTACACATTTTATAAAGTAGGGGGTTAAAGGTAATCTTATAAAGGTAATAATCTTTACATATTCCATGATTGATTCTCAGGCAAGATTTAAGAATTAA
Source organism: Triatoma infestans (assembly GCA_011037195.1). NCBI lineage: Eukaryota > Metazoa > Arthropoda > Insecta > Hemiptera > Reduviidae > Triatoma > Triatoma infestans. Next base: position 126,173 of record JAAEAF010002456.1, on the reverse strand, counting down.
TTCCTCATTTAATTATTATTATTATTATATTTTTTTGTTTTTGTTTCAGATAATAATAAACTTTTGGCAAATGTACCAAATGATAGACCATATTTAGGTCAGACTTCACTATTAATCGGCCAGAGTAGTATTAAATCAGAACCAGTGCCAACACAGTATTCAGAACATCTGCCAGAACCTTATTACCATCCTGGACAGTCGCATTACAACCTACAACATTCTGATTATCTTGGTAATAAATTAATGGCATCAACTTAAAAAAAAAAAAATATATGCATATATTAATGATTTCTAATGTACTAGAAAGAAGTAAAGCATGGAAGGAAATATAAAAACCTATCATTACAGTATTTTATGAAAATTAAGAAAAAAAAAAATGATCAACAATTATGGACGGTCATAGGTTGTATTTATTGTTTTTCATTTTATATTTTTTGTTTACATTTTTCAGTCCCTTAAAATGTAAATGAATATTCTGATAATTCATTTCATTTTAAATAGAATATATTTTTATTAAGTGATAATAAATAACTGTCATAAATTCATTATAAATTGTCATAAAATTATTTTATGGCCATTATTATGGAGCAGTTATTTTATTAATAATTGAAATCAGAGAAATCAGGATGTTTACATATAAAAGTTATCTTCATCATGAAATAACTTAAGAGTCATTATTGTACAATCTAGTTAAAAGTAGATGCAGTTCATGAAAAACTGAATTATTATGAACATTTTGTTATATACTAAATGGTGACTGCTTTGTCCTAAAATTACTTTTCAAAATTATCCTATCGTTCATATTTTTGCTAAAATTATTTTACTTTGAATTTTAATTGTTTTTTTATTATGCAATGAATATAAAGTAGTTAATTGAACAGATATATTTGATTTAAATAAAGATTTCTGTATACTGAAACTACTTTATATTTGCGGAAATGAATTATTTTCCTGAATAAATGCATACCTTTAACGCAAAAGTCAAAACATTAGTCAAGTTAAATTCTACTAATAATATCAAGTTGTCTAATGTAAGATAAAAGTCCTAATAAAAAAACATGATGCATTTGAAAGATCGATAATTCCGCCGGCTATTTCTACCTCTGGCTACAAAAATTGGCTAAAGTCCAAAATATTGATTCTAGACAAAATATTGATCCTATTACTTTCAGGTTTCCGTGTGTCCGGCAAGTAATATTTTTACTCAAGTTTCCTTGTGTCTGGCAAGTAATATTTTTACTTTTCCGTGAGAGGCCGTGTCAGATTTCTAATTTGTACTCAGGTTCCCTGAGTGGGAAGATGTGGTTTCAGAAATTTCATCTCTCTTCTCTTACTCTCCCTGTATACACATGTATATTTTATGCGTAAGTCATGCTAGCTTTTCTAAAGTACATTAGGACCAAAAGTTTTAGTCTAGTTCAATCTGTTTTTATTATCCTATAATGAAAGTGCAGATACCATTTATTTTAGAATACATGCAGTACAAAAAGCAAATATACAAAAGCATAACAGGACATCGTCTCTCTAGATTTAGAATTTTTTCACATTTATCTTCATTGAAATAAATGTTAAATTTAATAGAAGATAATTAATTAATTAATTAAAGATAATTTTTTTCTAATTAATAAAATAATTACTGAATAATTACTGAAATATATTATAATTGAATTCTGTGAAAATTGAAATTGCCTGTAATTTCTCATTTGTCTCACACCTATCGTCCACGCTTATGCCAATCAAAAAATCGCTAACAGCTTATCCATTTCTAATTTTACTATTCCCCACAACTTTCAATAATGTTTCAAGCCTGGCATACGGCCAAAAATAATATAATAATCCTCTTCTTCCTTCATAATCATAGATTGAACATAAATATATCCTATCTAAACACTTTTTTACAATTCAGGTTTAAAAAGCACAGTCTATATTTCATTGTTATATAGCATTTGTACTGGCTATTTTCAACATTTCTCTGGCCAGCAGTTTTGAAATTGATTTTTATTTTTTCCTAAATTATTTAATATATGTAAATTTTGTGACCAGCTTTTTATATTGCTAACATCCCAAGGATAGCTTTATCACATTTTTTTTTCTCCTGAATCAATCCATTCCTCGATTCAATCTATTTTATATTAAATAATTTCTTTGGACAAAAAATTAAACAGTCTTCCGTCACGCAAAGTAATAAGCAGTCCCATTACATTATCAAAATGTAATTTTAAATTAAAAATAAATAAATTCAGCCTTTTGCTTCCTAATTTCAGCCTTCCTACATAATGCATTAAAATTAAAGAGCAATTAAAATCAAATAATATCTAAAACTATAAAATCAGCTGTACAACAAATGATAACATCGACAACCAGATATATATATACTGGTAAAATGAATTTACCCACCGATTGAATTTGGAAGTCAAAAATGGCGATATTTTAGTACTTATTGTTTATTTCAGAATCGTTTTGATGTTAATGATCTTTCTTTTTTGTTTTGTGTTATTGATATCCCTCACACTTAGTCAAAAATAGTTTTATCATTTCCTTTAATACTAGCATACTTTTGTAAATGTTTCAGCTAATATTCTGTCACGACCATCATGTCCGACACCATCGATCACATCCTACTGTTCATCAGCTGAGAGATAGTATTTTACATTCCTTCCATTCGGGTAATATTTTTTTTTTTCGGTCCCACACTCTTCACTGAGAAGATATCATTGGTGTCTCATTGTGATATCATGGTGTCTCTAAGAAGATATCATTTTTTTCAGCCTCTCTACTTGTACTATAAGTTTCAGATATTTGGTTTTGTTTTTTTTTTTTGTTAAATTTGCAAAACTTCGGTCAGTAATCGCATTGTCCACAAAAATGTTTATCACTTTGTCCACATCCATAATGGTAATAATTACAAAATAGTAAATAGTAAAACTGTCAACAGTCCATAAAAAAAAAGAAGCTATAGTAATAGTATACGCTAAACCTGGACATGAACTGGCTGCCCGCGAAGGCTTTGATTCGGTCCGTGGCCCTGATGTTTTTATTAAAAAAAATCCATGTTTCAAGATAAAACAGAAAAAGAGAATGAAATCATGAACAAATTCTATTATTTTTGTCAGTCAAATTATTTATTAAAAATATTTAATAAAACTATAATTGAAGTTATATTTTTTATATTTTTTTTTTATTTCTATAAAATAAAAATGGTTTAAAATTTAAATGATGCTGGAACTGTTTATGTAAGTCTTAGATTCATTAGGCCATTTGTTAATAACCTTCCTATTTTTAGTATATACTTTGGTTCACATAATCATCGTTTCCTTACCATGAATGTATTGATTATGGCATAACATATATACATTTAACTAATTGACTGGCTTATCGCTGCGTTTTGAGTTGGAGACTCCTGCGCTAAACAATATGTTGTTGAAAAATACTAATCGTAAAAAATGAGCAAGAAACGCGGACATTTGTGTCTAGAAGAAACAGTTTTTAACAAGTATACATCTCAGTTTATCTTGAAAGCTATAGTTTTATTATAGAATAAAACTAGATTGGATTAAGTTAAACCTGTTGGTCCTATGCTTCGGAAAAAACTAGTTTGTCTTGAAATCCGGTTTTGGCTGATATATTTATGTATAAGCAACATAATTAAAAAATGAAAATTTCAATTAGCCCAAACTTTATTTTCCGGTTGGTTATCACCCGACGTTATCGGGTAATATCTCTCAACAAAAGTTACTTGAATGAATTTTCCAGTTTCTGTGTTCATTTTTTTTTTTTTCAAAAACGTCATCATCTATTTCCTTTAAATATTGTATGGTGGATTTAAAACTTACCTGCAAAGTGTCATTTTAATATATTTTACAGTTCTATGAAGTGTATAAGAGAATTTTAGTGGTTGGTACCGCAGAGCTGGAAAGCATCAGAGACATTTTCCGTTCTTTTTGTGGTCATCGACCGGTTTCGGGCGTCCACCCATCATCAGGATGATTTTTTGTTAAACAGTGTAATAAATAGACTTGCACAGAGCAAATACAGTTGATACACTCAAGATTGTGTATCAACCAGAAAGTGTATTATAACATAGACTTAGACAGAGCTAATTTAGTTTATACTCTTAGTTATCAGTTATAAAATTTAGTTCATACACTTAGTTGAGTGTATCAACCGTATTTGCTCTGTGCAAGTCTATGTTATTACACTGTTTAAAAAAAACATCCTGGTGATGGGCGAACGCCCGAAAACCGATCGATGACCACAAAAAGAAGCAGGCTATTACGGAAAATGTCTTTGATATAAGAGAATTTTATATATATGTTAATAATATTCTGAGCTTGAAGAAATGGCGATTGACTGGGAATGTAAGTTTCTTGGATCAGATTTTTTTTTTTTTTTTAGTTTACTGAATCTGAATATTTCTATAAAATTCTCCTAGATGGCTGTACTTATATGTTAAAACAATGTTGATACATTGTTAACAAGAAACTGTCATTCACAACTTTTTTTCTATTAAAATTATTACAATCCTAATTATCTTTAAATTGGACATAATTAACTAAACGTTTAGTTTATCTGATGTGGATGATAGTTATTAGTTTTTTTTTAGGAATAAGTCTTCACATAATGTGATTATATTGTATTATTACACGGCTGTCCATTAGTAAAGTATAATGACCGTTTGAAAGTTAATCCAGACTCGTGATCTCTCTCCAAAAAAAAAAAAAAAAAAAAATCTTAGTTTGTTATCTGAAAAAAATCATAGTTTTGATTGTCTTCAAACTTGGAATTTCAGCAATGCATTTAACGTAATTTTATAATATTTATTGCAGCAAATTGGCACTTTAGATGTAAGATTAATATTGCAGCTTCCCCAAATTGAAGGTGGTTAACTAGTACGCATATTTTAACGAAAAATCGTTGGAGCTATTATCTATCTCTTCGTGATGGCCTTAAATAAGTGGAATTTCAAGTTTAGAGCTACTTCAAAGTTTTGATATTTATTTTTTGAAATATTTTGTTCATATATACACACACACACACACACCATATAGATCATTCTCAAAAAAAAAAAAAAAAAAAAACGCATTTTTGTAGTCAGGGGAATTTAGCAATAGGAAATAGATAAAGTAGTAAAAATATATTTTCCGCTTCTCTGCTGTATCCTTTTCAAAATAAAAACCAAATTTCTCGACAACATAATTCAGATCTATTTACGATAATTTGACCAAGACATTTGTAGGGTCTGCTATATACTGTGACAATTGAACAGTCTCTACAGTAAAAGTTTATTAAAAAAAAAAAAAAATTGTTTAATTCATTTCAAAATGAAGAAATTTTTTCTTTCTATTGTCAAAGTTTATTCATGCTAATTTAATTGAACACTTAAAAAAAAATATTAGGCGAACTGGACCGTTCTATATTAAATATTTTTACATTTTTTTTTATTTTCTTTTTGATTTTTGAAGAGAATATCAAGTCTGATGTAGTTATAACATCTGACATTTTATGTGTTTTGTAAATAATATGTAAATAACTTTATCCTATTTATATTTATATAAATTGCAATTTAAAAAAAAAAAAAAAAAAAAACAGAAAATGTTTAAGAATTATTTTATAAAATGCACTTTGTTTCTGTATAATATTTTTATAAAATATATTCCACTAAATTCAATTTGTCTCCTAGTCATGATCCCTATAACTATTTATATTGCTCTGTCATGTGTTTCATAATAAATACATAAAATTTCTATTAAAAAAATATTATTTATAATTTAAAAAGAAAAAAAAAAAGTATCTTTTGATACAATTCATATTTTTTTTTTTTTTTTAAATCTGTCAATGTAGTTTTTTATTGTTGACATATTGGACTTAAATTAATTTGAATATAAACATTACTTTGTTTTGAAAAAAATGGTTGTTACAAGTTTGGTCAGAAAAAAATCCAATTTTTCAGACCAAACCTCAAAATTCATTTTTTTACAATATCAAAATACTGTTTGTCATAAGGAACATTAAATAATATAGTAATTTTGTATTTATAAACATTATTTATGTAAATATTTTGTGTATATTTTATAACTGATTTTATTCTGTACAAATGTAATATAATTACTTCACAAAATGAAAATGGAATAAATATTTTATAAAAAAAAAAATTAAAAAAAATATTTGTACTTTTGTCAAATTATTTATTAATAAATTTTATTGAATAATTTCTGTTGTATTTATTTTCTTGTTATTGTTTCTTTTGTAGTAAAATTTCATTCAGAATTACAGATATTCCGCTGCAAATAGTATTACAAAGATTAAAAATATATCTTTTGAAAGGAGGGAATTGAATAATATTACTTTTTTTTCAATTTCATAATCAACCATTGATCTTAAAGAAGAAATATTTGTAAAACGAGCGCTAATAATTGCAATAAACATTTCAAGTCAACGATACCTAAAGGAGAGCAAAGATTTTATCTCAATGTGCTTATTACATTTTGAATCCAATTATTTCCTAATATATCCAGCGACATTTTCCGTGATAGCCTGCTTCATTTTGTGATCATCGACCGGTTTCGGGCGTTCGCCCATCTTCAGGATGCGTTTGTTAGATAGTGTGATAATTTGCACAGAGAAAAAATTCATTTACACACTGACTGGCAAAGATATAATTGAAAAGTTTTTAAAATTAATTTTTTTTTTTTAAATACAATTAAAAAGACCAGTCAGTGTGTAAAAAGTGAATTTGCTCTGTTATGACACTGTCTGACAAACGCATCCTGAAGATGGGCGAACGCTCGTAACCGGTCGATGACCACAAAATGAAGCAGGCTATCTATCACGGAAAATGTCTCTGATGCTTTCCAGCTCTGCGGAACCAACCACCACAACAATTTCCAAAAATATCCCTAAAATTTATGATTCACACAGTAATACTTAGGCCATTCCATTAACGTAATCACAATTAAATTATAATCATGTATTTTTACACAGTTCTTTGAAATTTAAAAGTAGTCATATAGACTCTGACTTTTAATATGTCCGGTTAACGGCTTAATCTACCCCTAATAGGAGAGCTTAGATTATATGTCTTACTTTTTCTCACTGCTGCAAGAAGTATGCCTGCAAATCGCCGGAAATAATATTTTAGGTACTCGTAAGTAAGATAGAAATAATTTTTTAACGAATCGGATTGTCTATTTTGGTATTTTGGTACGTGTTTGTGTGAACAGAAACTAAAAATCAAGGGATAATCGAGTTAGACTTCTACTTTTTAGGAACCACCACCACAATATATATATATATATATATAGTGGTTCTTTTTCTTTTAACTTCCATGAAAATGGCTCCAGCGATTATTAGCATAATTCTTTGCTGAATAAGTTCAAAGTATTTGAAATGTTTTTTTATTTCTGAGCATAGAGTTTATCTGCTACAGTTTGCGGCTAAAGTCGAAAATAGACCCCAAATAATTAGCTCATTCTATGGTTTTTCCTTTTGGTGTTTAAAGATGTAATTTTTTGGCATGCTGAAAAGTATAGAAGATTGATAGAGGATTAAAAAAAATGAATAAAATTTGTTTATAGGTTGATGTTCAAGTTATTAAAAAAATCATTAAGAAAAATTACATAAAGGAAAAACTAAAATAGCATAGAATATAAGGTTACAAATCCTGAACTCGACAATATCAAAAAGTAAATCAGTGATTTATTTAAATGCAAGCCAATCACAAAAACAGTTTTGTTTTTTTTACATCTTATATAATCAACATATTTTATCAATACTGTACTCATACATAAAACTGATAGGCAAATACTAGTTGATAATTGTCTTTTTTGAAACTATTAGTTATATAACATAAATATGATCTTAAACTCTTTTTTCCCAATTTATCAAAGTACTATCTTATAGATCTATTATTTCGTTCACATTTTTTTATTACAAAATATTTAATTTTTATACAAAAACTTTAATGATTATAAAAGGCGACCATAAATTAACCTAAATAATGATATCATTGCTAAAATCTAAATTAATAATGTGGTATTATTCTAAAGAATAATTTAAATGCGAAAATCCTAACCTGTACATCAGTTATTTTAGAACAAATTGTAACAATAAACTCAAGCTGCAAACTTAAAATAAGTTTCTAAAACACCGTTTAACAAAAACGTTCAGGAGTGAGATATTATCACATGTATTTACATATAATTTTCTGTTGTAAAATGGATGTTGAGGTAAAAAAAAAAAAAACTCTTTTTTCAAATATTCAGCGAGTCTTCGTCAAATTTATTGCCTTCTTCAGGGTAAAAATTTTTCTTTTTGAATTTCCCAAAAACTGAAATGACCATTTTTAATTTTTAGTTTATGTTTAAAGTTTAATGATCATGTTTAGTTTAGTAAAGTAAAACTATACTTTTTAAGAAATTCAAAAAGAAAAATTTTTAACCTCTGAACAAGGCAATAAATTTGCCGAAACGTCGGTGAAAATTTGAAAAAAAATATTTTTTTTCTTTATTGAACTTCAACATTCATTTGATTTTTTTTCTTTATTGAACTTCAACATTCATTTGACATGAAACACAGAGGTCGTGACGAACACAAAAACAAATATAATTTTCTTTTAATTTGAACAAAAATTAAATTATATTTGTTCTAGTAATTGAAAGTAGCAGCTGGAAAATCTTTTGTGCGAGTTGATGTTCCATTATTATTTATAATTCAAAATAAAAATTTTAATTTAGATAGCTGCCCCTAATGAACAGAAAATAACAAGACGTCCATAACTAAGAAATTATAATATAATTCATAATAAATAAATAGCTGTTGTATATCCAATTGTAGAAGTTGTTGGCCGTTAGAAATGATCTGATGTATCTCTTAGTTGGCTGATCGGCCGGGGGTATCATAAGAAAAACACTAAAAAATTTTTTAAAGTGTTTTTTATTAATGGCCCGACGTTTTTTCCCTGAAGAAGACAAACAATGTTTGTCGAAACGTCGGGCCATTAATAAAAAACACTTTAAAAAAATTTTTTTAGTGTTTTTCTTATGATACCCCCGGCCGATCAGCCAACTAAGAGATACATCAGATCAAATAGCTGTTGTTAATGGATACAAGAAAAAATTTTGGAAAAGATTCTATGGCCTCTGCCAACCTTCGTTTACTTGGAAGAAATTAGTTATAAAATTGTCAGCAGACGTCAATAATTATTACCGTGAATTCATTATAGATAGACCATTACAAATTTTTACGTTTACAATATAGCCAGTAGATAGATGTCTATACTTCCTGCAAAAGAGGTTAAGAAATTTTACCCCCGGTCTTGAACCCAATCGAACTTTTGTGGGATGACCTAGATAGAAAAGTTCGTACCAAGTGCCCTAATTCTCCAGATGTTCTGTGGCAGATACTGTACAGTGTATGGAGTAATATTGAATTCGAAACAATCAATAAATTGATTGAGAGAATGCCTACAATTATAAGAGAAGTAATTAAGTGGAGAGGTGGTCACTTCGATGAAAAGCCGAAATTTACTTTTGCAAAGATTTACACTTTGTAATAAATTTGTTATCGCTTATATTATTTTATATAGATTAAATAAAACATTATTGAATTACTGATATTTTATTTCAATCATAACAAATCATTAAATTAACAAAAATAAATATAGAAATTTAAATAGGGGAGGGAATGGCTAATTGGTTAGCGCGTTGAATTATCTTAATAGCTTGCGAAAGCAATATAATGTAGAAAAAAGATAAATAAATAATATATTCATTTATTTCTAGTTTAAAAATGAAGTGTACGCTTTTTTTTTTTTCAATTATAATGTACATCTAAGTAATTTTTTCAGTTTTTGTGATTTTCTCCATAAAAACAGCGACGTATTTTATTAAATTTGGTATACTAACTATAAAGTTTGTCGATTACAATTTTGAAAACTGGTGTAAGAGAAACAAGTTTATTTTCCACACAAATTTATTTTGTTTTCTAATTAATAAAGTAACTAATTAAAATTGTATATTTGTAGTTATAAATATGGCCACCAGGTAGCAACACCTACTGAGTAATCAATTTATTTATGGTTACATAGTTTGTCACTAGGTGTCGCTACTTCTAAAGATTTTTTCGGGAGTCCGTTGAAATTATTGACAATTTTTTTACATCATAGGATGGCGCTGTGATCGGGTGGCGAATTTTAGAACTACAATACTGTATATCTGGAAGCTTATGCTTTCTAGCGGCAATTATTGGAACTACTACAAATTCTGAATTCACCGCCAGGTAACAGCACTTGCTTAATCTAGAATTTGTAGTAGTTCAAATAATTGCCGCTAGAAAGCATAAGCTTCCAGATATACAGCATTGTAGTTCTAAAATTCGCCACCCGATCACAGCGCCATCCTATGATGTAAAAAAATTTTCAATAATTTCAATGGAATCCCGAAAAAATCTTTAGGAGTAGCGACACCTAGTGACAAACTATGTAACCATAAATAAATTGATTACTCAGTAGGTGTTGCTATCTGGTGGCCATATTTATAACTACAAATATACAATTTTAATTAGTTACTTTATTAATTAGAAAACAAAATAAATTTGTGTGGAACATTCAACTTGTTTCTCTTACACCAGTTTTCAAAATTGTAATCGACAAACTTTATAGTTAGTATACCAAATTTAATAACATACGTCGCTGTTTTTATGGAGAAAATCACAAAAACTGAAAAAATTACTTAGATGTACATTATAATTGAAAAAAAAAGCGTACACTTCATTTTTAAACTAGAAATAAATGAATATATTATTTATTTATCTTTTTTCTACATTATATTTCTTTCACAAGCTATTAAGATAATTCTTGGCATAATATTTGCCAAGATATTTTTCTGGAATAATGCTGGATATGATATTTTTCCCTCCTTTCTTTTTCATGACAGGGTTCAGATTTTTTACATTTGTTTTTCAGTTAGAAGCTATAGAGGGCTGCGAATATTAATATTATTGTATGTAACAACTTAGATACAATGTTAAAATGAGAAATTTAAGACTATTGAAGAATAGATTCAAATAGCAATCCATCCTATATAATCATTATTTTTATAAGCATTTATATGCAACTACCAACGTACAGTTCAATAACTTTTATCTAAATCTTTTCAATGAAATTTATGGGCTAATTTCATTTGTTAGTATTTGATTGAATATTGTGTTTAATTTTTGAAAGCAGCTTCAAAATCTCTTGAAATGGCTGGTCCAATTGCTTGAAACATTTCTTGAGGAATTTCATTCAATATTTATTTATTGCCTAAAGAAACTATACATTTCTATAGCAAAAGATTGATCTCTTCTGAAAGCTGAACAAAAAATACAAAAGTTGCAAGAAGAAACATTACAGCTTAATCTTCAGAGTAATAAAATAATATTAAATATTTGATTAATAAAATAGATAGTAACAATGATTTAAATAGACTTTATTTAATTATATAAATTATTTTATATCATTTATACAAATTTAATAATACCTTTACAAAACTATCTATATATTTTCTCCAAAGCCTCAGAGATAAAATAAGTGGTTTAACTTTTCTTTATTTTCTATATCTAGTAAGTTAGCAAAAACATAAGACTGTGTGAAGGTAAATTACCTATTTATCAACCTCCTTATCAAATATTTATAATAAGGGCATTCCAAAATAAAGTGCATAATATTATCATTTTTGCCCACCGCACAAGTAAAGCAACTCTTTTAGGATCAAATAAATGGGCTATTCCATTATAAAAAATCCTGGGTGACGATCACTAGATCGTCTAATTTGAGCTATCAATCTGGTTTTAATGATATTGTACCTAATATTTAGATATGAACTACCATTAGCCAAGGGACATATCAATCTATAGTGAATGTTATGTGAGGAGTTAAGTACTTCATTGATGTCAGTTTAGAGAAAGATTTTTTAATTTATTAGAGACCATGACCACATGCTGCGCCTCCCAGATGTCCTGCGCTCCTATAGAATAAAGCATTTCTCTCACAAGAGCCATCCAGTTAAAAGGAATGTCAGAACCATCCAAAAGCTACACAAGTCTTCTATAGCATAACTTCAGAGGTGAGCTGCTTTACATCGATAAAATCTTCAGCCAGAATCTTATAGATTTATTAAAAATCTTGGTTTTCACTTGCCATCATTCAACTTCCAGCAAACGAAACTATTGGGGACTTGTCGTGGCAGATTTAAGAGCAACTTTAAGAATATCAATTGGATACGATCGACTATAGTGAAGTAGTTCAAGGCCCAACTTTTTAATGATCCCAAACTTCTGATCGGTTGTATATATATTCTTAAAGGGTGGCAAATTGCCTTTTTGTCCGGGGCGATGTAACCGCTAGAGCGGGCTCTACTTCTGGTTAATTGGATGAACCTAATGAACTCTGTTAAGCTAATTGAGACTACGACGCCTACGGTTACAGAACAGTAACAACATAACAAGAACATATTTAGAATTCATTATTTAATAATTGAATGAAATATGTACTTCATATGGCAAGATATCGAGGTGTGTGCAAGGGAAGCTTTCTCGATAAAATACCGTGCAATATTTCATCGGAGGATGAACTTGATGTATATGCAACTGACCTTACTGTTGTTAGTAAGAGAAAGTATTGTAAGTTTTTACTATTACTTTTTGGTGATCAAAGTTCCCGCATGTTGAAGAAATTATTCAGTGCAAATTAATTTCTTATTGTTATTTATTTGCACGTTTTCTGATCAACTGAAAGTCTTTGATTTTTTGACACTATTATGTTAATTTAAATCGTTATTTAATTTAATTTTAAATTTATTTTGATTAGTTAATTGTAAAGTGAATCTCCCTCCAACAATATAGATTAAGATTAGACCCCCAAGTGTTGGATGTTTCCATTTTAAGAAAAATTTGTCTTTTTAACAACCCGAACACGTGTTCCTTTTTCCCACTCAGTTACCATCACCATACTCCTCTTGACAAGTTTAAGAGTTTACTTTTTAAATTCAATTAAAAAGACCAGTCCAGTGTGTAAACTGAATTTGCTCTGTGCAAGTCTGTGTTATCACACTGTCTGTCTGACAAATGCATCCTGAAGATGGGCGAACAGCCGAAACCGGTCGATGACCACAAAAAGAAGCAGGCTACACGGGAAAATATTTCTGATGCTTTCCAGCTCTGCGGAACCAATCACCACAACAACAATGAAATTTACTTTTTGCATTGTTTTAAGCTGAATAAAAAACTACTTTTTTTAATTTTAAAATATCTCATTACTCTTTTAGTTACTTACTTTCCGTTAAAGTCTAATTTTTTTTTTTTCACTCCTTGTTTTTGGTATCAATTTTATTAGTACATCCGGTCCAAATTTAGCGAATAAAAGTAGAACTTTTCTATTAAAAGTTTGTTTTTTATTTGCTTAGTTTATATATAAACTAATAGTTCATTATATGCTAGTAAAAAATTTTTATCTTACATACAAGAATTCGTATTATATGCGGCGATTTTCCGCCCATAAATTTACTCCACACAACAACAACGCATTTGATGATTTTACTCATGGAAATGCTACTCACTACATTAGTGTTCAAACACTTTCTGAAGTTTCCGTTTTTTTTTTTTTTTTAAAGAGAAAAAACTTACCTTTTACTCAATTATAAATAAAATAAGATCTCAGTGATTGAAAAATAACCAATTCTAAAGTTGTTATATAATAACCAATTGCTATTATTATATAACTTTTATCAGATATTAATTAGAATAATTCTTTTATATTTCCTATTCTTTTTAACATCAAATATTTCTTAAAATAATTAAATGTTTATTTTGCTCAAGTATATATACACACACACACACACACACACATGTTCAACAGTATTATCCATTAAATAAATGATTCATATTTTGTCTAAAACTGCAGAATAAATAGCAGGAAAAAAAAATAATCTCCAATATTCAGATTTTCTTTATTCTATTGTTACAAATAAATGCATCTAATTCATACATTTATTCTATGATATTTTGTTGTTTTTTTTTAAATATGATTGATTAACATGGTGTTGCTGATGCATAAAATACCTGAGGTAATTTTGTACGTAAGTAAAATCTTTTTTATTATCTGAATTGTTTCACAACATTTTTTTTTTTAATTTTTTTGTTAAAGATGATTATCTTATCAGGTACCTGGTTCATTTGTTACATTAATTTTAATGGACTTTATTTATTCCAGAAGTCACACAATTTATAATTATGTTTAAAATGGTTAAATACTATAATTAATATTAAGATTTTTAGTTTTTACATATCAAGTTTCTTAAAAAAAAAATGAAGAAAGATTTGAATGGTATATAATTAAGTTTTGCCATAAAAATCACGAATTATGATTATTGAAAAATGATAAAAATGTGGCTAACAATCTTTTGTATCTTTTAACGAAATATGCAAACAAAAACAGAAAATTAAAAAAATTATAATAACTGTCAAGATGAAAAATACTTTGGATAAATATGAAACAAAAAAAAGAAGAAGAAAAAGTCGAACTGAATGCGATTTAATTTTATGTTTAAAATTGATTCAAACCAAAATTTACTTCGAAAAAATAAAATCTTACTTATTTACAAAGAATAATGCTTATTTTCTTGAATTCATATCATTTTTCCAAAAAAAGAAAAGAAAACAGTTTTGTTATATTATTTTTGAAATGAAGAGTATTTTTAATAATTATTTATTCAAAATTATATTAATTTTATTTCAGTGATATAAGGTGCTTTTTTACTTAATGATATTTAATAATCTCCAGTATTGTACATAATATGTGCTATCCTATCGGGTATACATGGTTATAATATTAAATATGCGGGTAATTTGGAATATCAAAGGTATTAATATTAAGTTAAATATGCCGAGATTCATTTGCCAGAAAAAAATTTTTTATGGTACCTCTCCATTCATAGCATCTTTAAGCAGCACCTGAAATTAGTTGAGTAATAATTAAAAAATAAATAAAATCTATGAAATAATAGTAATAGATGAACTATTAAATAATATATAATCAGAGTGATAAAAATTATATGGATTAAATGATAACCTTATTTAAACTCACTTCTGTGGTAATATCGTCACAATGTAGATAAAGATTGAAATTATAAAAATAAAAATGAATTATTTACTTTTCTATAATTGTGTAATAGGGGATAATATATATATAGAAATAATGCTTTAATAAATTAAAATTCTCAGAGCTAGCTTGAGACAATCTAAGATTGAGAAGTTGTGAACACGATCCAAGTTCCAACTAGCAAATAATTAATCGACCGGTTTCGGGCGTTCGCCCATCTTGAGGAAGCGTTTTTCAGATAGTGTGACAACACAGACTTGCACAGAGCAGGTTCGAGCAAGTTCGAGAGTATTTGGAATATTTGGAGTGTGCAAACTGAATTTGCTCTGTGCAAGTCTGTGTTGTCACACTGTCTGAAAAACGCATCCTGACGATGGGCGAACGCCCGAAACCGGTCGATGACCACAAAATTAACCAGGCTATCACGGAAAATGTCTCTGAAATAATTAAATTCCTTATTCCATTTTTAAGTAAGGTAATTAAAAAAAAAAAAAAGTATTCTAATAAGGGTCATTTAATAAGTAACGAGACAATTTGCTGTAGCTCAGAAAGGATTTGTTTAATCAATACAATAGTTTCAGTGCGTCAAGTTGGCATCCTTGTACTAAAAGTTTCTCATCCGTTGTTCGAGAGTATTTGGTAAGCATAACCTCAAATGTATTCAGTTAACAATGGCGAGGGCGCTCAAGTATAATTATATTTCTATCAAAGGTAGTGAAAATTACGAAAGAATATTGAAAGTGTACAAGAATAATTGTACCGTTCGAACGCTTACAAATGGGTAGAACAGTTTAAAAGTGGTCGTGTGGTCTGTGACGAGCAACGAAGTGGACGACCGGCTGAAGTTGCAACTTCCTCCCTAGAATCTAGCATTACCGCGTAAATTCAAGAGCCGTATTATGTTGTACTGATACCTGAAGAAGTGCACGCGAGTGTTGGAACTGTCCATAACATTATTCCGAATAAGCTGCAGTATAAAAAAACTTGTGCGAGATGGGTTCCAAGACAACTTTCGGACGCTCACAAAGAAAGTGGGGTGGGAGATACTTCCATATCTCCCCTACAGCTCGACCTCGCCCCATCATACTGCCATTTTGTTTGGACCCCTAAAGCTATGTCCATACTGGTGCAACTTTCCTTTCAACAGGCATGCGTCGTAGCGCACGGTGTGATGAATGAAAGGCATGCGTTATTGCATGCCTCATTGAAGACGAGTAGGCATTTGTTTTTATAACGCAAGCAATAGCGCACGTGAATCCAACTAGTTGGATTTTCGTTCAACATTCTATGCGTCTTTTTAATCTCACTCGTGTTGTGTGATTATTTTATAGGTTATATAGTATATTATAAATTTTAAATATTTTTTAATTATTATTATAATAATAATTTTATTATTAAAAAATTATTATTATTTATATAATTTATAAATTATATAATTTTATTTATATTATTATTATTTTTTTATTTATTTTTAATATTTATAATAATTATTATTTTAATAATAATTTTATTATTAAACTGATAGTAATTAAACTATTATTATTAATTAATAATATCTCCGACATGTCTGCAAATGAAGGGACACTTGATTTCATAGAGGATTACCGCCAACGAACAGTTTTATGGAAAATAAATTCAAAATTATACACCAACCATTCTGAATCCATCGATAAAATGCACACAACAGATGATTAATTGTGGACAACAAATTGAATGCGTCAAGAGGCATGCGCGAAAGGCATGCGTGACGCATGTTGAAATGGAAAGAGGAAGCGCAAGTTGAAAGGGAAGGGGAAAAGGAAAGCGCACCAGTGTGGACTTAGCCTAAAAGAAGAGGCTCAACGTGGGAAACATTTTCAATCCAATGGAGTAGTTAAAAATCAGGTGCAAAAGTGACTGCGAGATCAACCCAAAGAATTTTATGCCAGAAGCATTCACAAATTAGAAGAACGATGGGGACAAGTATATAAATATTGCTGGGGACTCTGTTGAAAAGTAGCCCAAGTTTTGTGTTGACTAAATAAATGCGGTTACCTTTTTTACCTACAGCGATTTGTCTCGTTACTTATTGAATGACCCTCGTATATCAGACGCCCTATTGATCAGTAAAAAAAATAAATTTTATTTCTCATCTCACATTTTTGTTTTTCTTGTTTTTTTTTTCAATATAATATTTATGTTTAACCCTTAAAATATCATCCGAAAATATTTCATTTTTTTATTGAACTTGCGTTTAAAATTTTATTGAAAAAATAAAATCGGAGACCTATATAGTAAATTTAAATCGCAAATAACCTATAATTTTAGGAAATTTTGAGAGCTGTTAAAAATTATTATGGAAGAACATTAAAGAGTGCTAGTGTAAATAAATATAAATTTCTTTCTAATTAAAAAAAAAAATCAAAACTCTCAATAATCCAGGCAGAAAAATGTAATATTTATTAATTTATAAAAAGACAAGTCTCTGAATGGCTATAATTAACCTAGTCCCTGTTTTTCTGGAGTGTGCTAATTTATTGTCCAAATTTTTTTTTTTTGATCTAGTTTTAATTAGGAGATCAATGATGAGTGTTTAATACGAGATAGGAAATTTAATTACATTTTTAAACAAATGCTTATAATATATACGAATATAAAGTTGGATTTAAGTGTCAATATTGTAAATAATAATTAATAAAGATAAATAAATTTTATTTCCTCCCAGGAAAAAAAAAAACAAACAAATAAATTCGACATATTTGTGGTGAATTTTAATTTTACAAGCACTTCATAATTAAGGTTATCTAAAAAAAAAGATAACTGATAATTAAAAGAAAAAAAAAATATAATTCATAAATTTATAAAAAAGTAAATTCACCTCTTAAAATATAAAAGTAAAGAAATTAATTATTTCGAAAAAAAAAAAATCATGTAAGAAAGCGATAAGAAGTCTACAAGGAAAGAGTCTTACATGAAGTCTGTAAGTGTCTACAAGGAAATAGCGACAAATAAATCTTTGTTTTACAAAATAACTATAAAGCTAGTGTTATAATTTGTTAACTTGTAATAAAAAGAAGTATACAGAAGTACTGGCAAAACCAAGCTACAAAATACGTCCAAAAAAATGTGAATTCTAACAAAAAGTTGTTAGATCATTCATTTTTAATAAATTAAGACAAAAATGCACCGAAATATTGAATTGCGGAACTATGTGGTTTTTCATTTCAAGAAAATTTTAATTTTTTTTTTTTAATTACGGTTTTATTTAGTTTATTAACCATAAATTTGTATGAAGCACATATCGAAGTCCGTTCAGTAATTTTTGACATTATATATCTACATTAAAGGCAACAGATCAGATCGGTAGAAAATATTTTCACTAACTATATGTAATTGAACATTTCTGAGATATTTTCCGTGATAGCCTGCTTCTTTTTGTGGTCATCGTCCGGTTTCGGGGCATCCGCCCATTATCAGGATGCTTTTTGTCAAACAGTGTGATAACATAGACTTGCGCAGAGCAAATTTAGTTGATATACTCTTATTTAGTTGTTGAGTGTATCAACTAAATTTCCATTGTGCAAATCTATGTTATCACAGTGTTTGGACAAAAAGCATCCTGATAATGGGCGGATGCCCGAAACCGGACGATGACCACAAAAAGAAGCAGGCTATCACGGAAAATATCTCAGAAATTTTTTAGTGAAAATATTTTCTACCGATCTGACTGTTGCCTTTAATGTAGATATATAATGTCAAAAATTACTGAACGGACTTCGATATGTGCTTCATACAAATTTATGGTTAATAAACTAAATAAAACCGTAATTAAAAAAAAAAATTAAAATTTTCTTGAAATGAAAAACCACATAGTTCCGATTCACGTGCGCTATTGCTTGCGTTATAAAAACAAATGCCTACTCGCCTTCAATGAGGCATGCAATAACGCATGCCTTTCATTCATCACACCGTGCGCTACGACGCATGCTCTGTTGAAAGGAAAGTTGCACCAGTGTGGACATAGCTTTAGGGGTCCAAACAAAATGGCAGTATGATGGGGCGAGGTCGGAGCTGTAGGGGAGATATGGAAAGTTTGGACAAAAAGCATCTTGATAATGGGCGGATGCCCGAAACCGGACGATGACCACAAAAAGAAGCAGGTTATCACGGAAAATATCTCTGATGCTTCTCAGCTCTGCCGGAACCAACCACAACTAATTGGAAATTCATATCAAAGAAAAATTCTGATATGTGTGCAAATGCAAGATTTCAATTTCTTTATCAAGGAAAACAAAACATAGCGAAAACTTTCGTTCCAGGTGAATAATGGAATTTAATTAAAGCGCAAACAGCAGGTGAAGTAATTATAAAATGCATAAATCATCGTAAAAACACTGTATTTACAAAAAGGCAGCTTGATTTTGCTTACACACTTCCTTAATTAAATCTACTTCCTCTATCCTACCCACAGGTCTGTGTGTCGATATTTGTCCTATTGCCAAAAAAAGATATGTCTGGTACTAAAACATAAATCAGCTTATAATTTAATTCTGAATAAATCTATTCATTTTAACTTAAATGCTAATAATAATAATAATGGAAATATTTTAAAAATATAAATAAATATTCCTGTTTTCTCGGAGCCTTCATCATCAATGTGGAGCTAGTACTTGAAGTTAGACCATGGTTAATTGAATTTTAAGTTTCATTAAATTAATCTCCACGAAAAGAAAAGAGCTGCTCGTGTCTGTGCGCAGAAAAGATTGTTTAAACTGTTTTCTCACACTGAGAATAACTTTGGCCGTGAGGTCTCTTCTATGGGGAAGCCTTGGAATCGAGAACCAATACCATTCTTCCCTACCCTGCTCCCTATCACATATTCGCTACTACGGCTAAGATTATCTTCATTCCTACCACTTCAAAATGGAGCAAATACAGTTTCGTCTATGTCCTTTTTGCTATGAGCAGGACAGCTAGATTCCTCCAGCGAAAATGTTCATGATCTAGACAACTTGCTACCGCCTTTTTACAGTGCAAGTACTGATGAGCGTGTTGTTAAGACTTAGATATCCGGAGTAATAAGACAAGATCCTTAAAGACTAGAGTAATCTTGCCTATAAGGCTGATGGCCTTTAGAACTAAGTATATGTCCCCCTCCCATGTATGGGGAAAAAATCCTACTGCCGGTGTGGAAAAAAAATTCATGTGCAGATAGCGTTAAATCAATGTATTTTTAAATTGGTAATTATTAAAAAATGTTTTTTTAAACCAATATCCAAATGTCAAGTTGCATTAAGCGTGCATAAGTTACCTGCAGTCGCTTGTTTACCTCCAGCCAATTTAGAAGCCAGCCTGTCTTTAATAGCAGCCAGAAAATCTTCAGTATGTAAATACATTCCTTCTTTTACATTTGGTAGACCATGAATGCAACCAGCCAAATCTTTAGTCATCTGTCCACATTCCACACATTCAACACAAGCTTCTTCCAACATCTGACTGAAGCTGTTTCATTAAAAAAAAAAAAAGAAAAAAAGAAGCTCGTATTATTATTTCAATTACTATTTTGGATAACCTTGAAGCTTATCTCATTATTTTTATTATTTCTTACTTTTCTAATTCAGGTGTATTGTCTAGTTTCGCTCTATGTGTAAGTCCTCGTGTCCAAGCAAATATAGAGGCAATTGGATTCGTAGAAGTAGGTTGCCCTTTCTGATGTAACCTTTAACAAATTTGATAAATATTTTTATCAACAATTAAAGTAGGACAAATCTACGACATTACATAATAAACCGAAACTTAATTTGGTATAGTAACAAAAATGAGTAATAATTATAATCTTATATGTAATGATATTTATTTTCTGCTTCCTTCGTTTCAAAATATATAACAATAAATCGCAAGAAAATATATTTTTGAGGGCAAGGATTAAGGGAAAAATCATCTACTTCCATTTACACACCTATAATGACGGGTGACGGTACCATGGGCTGCCTCTGATTCAATTGTTTTACCATCAGGACAAACAAGCACTGAAGTCATAAGTCCTAGTGAACCTTAAACAAAAAAAAAAACAATAACAAAAATTAGCCTAACTGACAATGACAAAAATAAATACACACTAAAAAAAAAATTCGCAATATTTTAAAAACCTACCATAACCTTGTGCAACAATATCAGATTGTACGTCACCATCATAGTTTTTACAAGCCCATACAAAACCACCTTTTGATTTAAGACACTGGGCAACCATATCATCAATTAATCGGTGCTCATACCAGATACCAAGTTTTTCAAATTTATCCTTATATTCCCTATAAAATAAATTATAATTTAAATAAAAAAATTGGTATTGGTGTTTTTAATGTTTTTTTTTTAAACTCTTTATTTGAAATTTACAACTGTAATTAATTTCACAATAAGTAAATAAGCTAAGAAATAATTACAATGACTGGATTATCACTAGCTGTTTAAAAGGTTGCGAGGCCAACGGCGCTTTAAGCGTTGTTGAGGATTTCCAGGAAGGGAATGTGAGGTGAGGGTTTGGGCTTAAGGATTAGAGTGTGATAGGAGCTTATTGTGAAATCTGTTATAAAGGGTATTAGCCAGGGTGTTGAGGAAAGAAATACTGAGATCTGTGTGGAGGGTAAGATTGGATACATGGAAAGGAGTATTAGTAATGTGGCGGAGGATTTTGGATTGGATGGTTTGGGTGCGGTTTACAGATTAGAACGCTTGGCAGTTCCGTACAGTTCCAGTCCTGCAAGTCCATAGTGGTGTCAGTAAAGAGATGTAAAGGAGTCTTTTGTTGGAAAGCGATAATTTTGAACATTTGCCACGCAGTTTGGAGAAAAGTCTAAAACGTATTCGTGTGTGAGGGTTCCAGGTCAGTCTTTTGTCCAAGAATAGTCCAAGGTAGCGCACATGGTCAGCAGGCGGAATAGGTATTCCACTGAGGTAAATTGGAGAAAGAGTTTTGCGATTTAGTGTAAACACTACATATTTGCATTCAGAAATGTTTACTTTTGGTTTTAATGTTAAATTAAGCAATCGGAAAAAAAAAGTGCATTTAACCAAAAAGAAAAAAAGATATATTTATACTATACAACAATAATTAATCCATCAATTACCACCATAAGGTGTAGGTATCAATGTGTATGTTCGTGTTTTGTTTGGTTAGGGAGAGAAGATCTCTTTTAGTAGTAAGTAAAAGTAAAAGAATTAGACAATGAAAGAGATAGTCAAGGAGATAACATACGCCTCAATAACTTCTCTCTCTTTGAATACGTGGTTGGGTCTGCAACGCTGGATAACATCTGGGATTTTTATCCGTCGCAGCATGCATGTTTCTGTTGTTTCTGATCGGTTTCAGATTTTCATCCACCTTCAGGGTAAAGTTAAACAAATTGGTGTAGAGAACTGATTTCAACTTAATTTTTTTCAACAAATTAAACTTGAAAACATTAAGTTGAAGTCAGCTCGAATTTCATTTTCAACTTTATTCTCTCTCATTGTTTATATATATATATATATATATAAAACCCCTGATGTGAAACACTCACACGACTTTTCTCTTACTCTAATTAATGCAATATTATTTTGAACTGACAAATTCTCTTTAAACTTGCGATGGTTTCTTTGGCACTTAACACAAATAGTGAGTTACATGTAGATATATATACTCAATGCAGGTAATAGTAGAAATTTAAAAGCGCAAGCGCTAATAATATGGAACAAACCTACATAATATTTGAAATTTATCAATACAGATTTTCTCTGAACCATCAAAAATTTATTTTTTCAAAAAAAAAAATGTTTCAAATAAAAGTGATATATTTATATCTATGCAAATACCATTCAATGTTTAAATAAATTAGTTTTCCCCTTTTTAGAGAAACTTTCAATAAAACTATAAAAAAATCTTTTCGTTCAAATCGCACTTCCGGTTAACAATTTACTTCGAATTTGGAATTTTAACAATAAATTTATTATACCTTCATATTATGTAGATATATAGAACTATACAATGTACTAAAGTGATACTTTAGAGAAAAGCTGAATGTTGCCGCTCCTCTGGACCCCCCAAAAACAATATTTTAAAAATTGCGCTAAATAAAAGTTATACGAGTCTGTGGTGTGTTTGTATGTGTGTAGTTAGTACACGATTGACACGATCGCAATACTTCCGGTATATAAAGCCTCATGTAAATTCTTTCTTTTCTTCTCTAACTAAAAAGAAATCAATCTTCACAATTTATTGTAAACACTGTACTTTTTTTTTTATTAACAGGGAAAGCCATAAAAATCTTTTAAGTGGCACTCAGAAGCTTTTGAACTTTCGACTCTTGAAGAAGGATAAAAATATGTATTTCTCTAAATATAAGCTGATTAGAAAAGTTTTTCGTAGAATTATTCGAGCATATCAATTTAGACATATATAAACAAAACAATTATTATTGAAAAATTGTTAAATAACAAGACTAATGAAATTTATCACGAAATGTGAAAAAAAAAAAAAAAATCAAGTGTCATAAACAATTAATCACCCATATCAAATACAAGAAACAACTTACTTCTCATAAATTTCTTGAAAAATATCTTTAAATCTACCATCATATTTTTTCAAAATGGTATTCTTTGTTGAAAGATATAATGGCCATTTCTTTTGTAAAGCAACCTGGTAAAATAAATAAATATTTGTAAAATAATGGAATCATAGATAAAATTCGTTACTTTTTTTTTCAGTAATACAAGATTTTTTTTTGCGAAGTTCATGTAATGCTCTCACTACATCTTTCTTATAAAAAAAGTTATGTAAAAAAGTGATTCACTACATTGCTCAAAGCAGTGATAACACTTGAAATTGAAATGTAAAAATATATATATAATATATATATTTTAATTTACAGCAATGTAAATAAACTTTATCTCTTTTTTTTTTTAAACATTACATTTCTTCCATATTTAAAATAAAAATAATAAAACAATAAATTAATATAAGCTTTTAATTTTCATTAAAGATTATTATTGAAGGAAATGAAATGAAAGGATTATCTCGTTTCTCAATTACATAATTTTCTTGGTCTAAACTATAATATCTATTTATTCAAATTCAAATAAAAAAAAAAAAAAATGTTATTAATCAATTTTTAAATAATCATAACGAGATAATAAAAAATAAATACTGACTTTTTTTTTTTTGTAAATTATTCAATATTTTTATAGCTGTTATATACATAATGGAACACAAAAAGCTGTAAATTGATGATAAGCAGCGCTTCTTATAGGTACTTTCATGTTAATGACACAAAAACTAACTACAAAGCAAATTAGGACGATTTTTACTTGCCATTAAATCAAATAAGTGATATTTTTTTGTATATATATATATATTATATATATTTAATCAAAGTATTATCTCTGATGTTCCAAAAAAGATCGATTTGAAGAGAGATACTTATTAGCTTATTACTTTTAAAAATATATGTTGTTTTTTTTTCTTATTAGTACTTTTATTGGTAATATTTAAACCAACAACAACGAAATTGTTACAAGTAAATAAGCTGACTTTAGTAAAAGTTTAAAAACCAGTGAAACTTGTTCACCCTGAAACTCTGAGCATTCATTCTAAAAGGATCTACCACTTCCGTTTAGACATAAAGATCTGTTGTAGATTGTAGATTGTTGTAGGGGATGAGTGCACTGCGACCTGAAAGATCTATTGTGCCCCTCGCCCCGGGAGACTTCTCCAATGCACAACAGCCGGCCTCCAAGTTGTGTTCTCTAGCTACAGACAACACTGCCCTTCACCGGACAGTGAGTTACAGAGAGGCTCCTAGGAAGTGAAAATCTAAGGGCAGCATGCTGGATTCGAACCCGGGACCTCCGCGTAGTTAGTCCAGCGCACTACCACTGAGCTAATCTCTACTTTGTGTACTGTGTTTGTCCTTGTCTGTAAAGTGTAGAGCGTATGTAGTTTAAGTGTATTGTGTACTCTTCTGACGAAGTGCATGGAGTACTGAGCTGTAGCAACCCGTGGGGTCACTATTCCCGAAGTAACTCCATGCAACAGATGCCCCTTGCGGGCATAAAGGTCTGTTAGAATTTGATTGGAAAGCCAATAGATATAAAAACTGTAAAATGGAATGGACAAAACGTATAAATAGGTGATAGTGAATTGAATGACCGTTTGTGATAGCATATTAAAAGGGTTTTTATTCAGGCCGTTGGTTGGGAGTAATTGTAAGCTTTTAGAATAGGGATGATAGGTAGAGCCCATACACTAATGTCCTACATCTCTTCTCCAAATCTGTCGGTGCCTTTGTAAATAATACTTAATTTATGGACATCATCAAAAATTGAGGCACTTGTGACCGGTGTTGCCCTCCTTATATTATTGCACATAAATAAATATTGCAAAACAATTAAAACAAAATATTTTTTTTTTAAATATTTTCAAACGATTTTCTTTTACTGCAATAATTACAATTATAAAACACAAAAAATGTTCTTTAGACTTTTGAAGATTTAATAAACGTCTAGTTTCCTAGACCTAAAGTTTCCTAAACGTTTAAAACTTTTAGTTTTGCGCATACTAAACCGTACAATTGTAGCTGATACCTAAGTGATAGGAGTTACCTAAATCTGATTGTCTACACTGTACTCTAGTAAACACTTTTATCAATCCAAACAATACTTGAAATGACAGTTTAAAGATAAATAAACCGGATCAACCAAATCTTTTTCTTTGTTTCTAAACCAAAAAAAAAAAATTCATTTCATTTGGGTTTAGTCCAAATATAACTAAAAGAATTGCAATCAAACGACTGAAAAGTTTTAAACTTAAATGGTTAGAGAAAAAACTTGGAGTTACACAATATTTTCAACGAAAAACCACAGAAAGACTGGGCTTTTTTTAAAAAATAAACCTGCCTGTTACGTGAGAGAATATTAAAGTATGATATAATTAAAATATACAGAAGATTATACAAGTATTTTAGATTTATTTCGTTATAGCCCGGTTCTAATTTTGTTTCTGTTCGATTTTAAATAATATTCAATTTACAATCATGGATACTTTATTTACAGTATAAAAATATACTATTGTATATACTATTCATTCACTATATAGTTATTTTTCGCTATTAACGTACATTATACTTTAATAAACTAAATAAATTTCGCTCTATTTAATTTCATAAAAACATAAAAAATACCTGTAAACTGGAATGTGCAAAAGCAGCAATTGAATCATCCACATTGTACATAGACAAAGCAACACCTGGAGATTTAAAATCAAATACTTTAAGCGTTTCAACTTCGCCAGTATTACGAGTATATACCAGTTCAACCTAAAAACAATAAATTATAATTATTTTAAAAAAAGCATACAGGCAATTGAGATAAAAATTAACTAGATATTCTTTTAATTATCTACTTTTCCTGGAGCTTGAACAACAAAGTCTGTGGCTTTATACTGATCACCATGGGCATGCCTTCCAATAACTATAGGTTTCTCCCATCCAGGTACCAATCGTGGAATGTTTGAACATACTATTGGTTCTCTAAAGACTGTTCCACCCAATATATTTCTAATAGTACCATTTGGTGAAAGCCACATTTTTTTTAGATTAAATTCTATAAACAAAAAATTATTATTCTTATTTTTTGTAACAAAGAAATCCAAATTCAACTGAATTTCATTCCAACATTTATTACCTTTGACTCTTTCTTCATCAGGTGTTATTGTAGCACATTTAATACCAACATTATGTTCTTTTATAGCATTAGCAGCATCAATTGTGACTTGATCGTTAGTGGCATCACGATGAGGGAGTCCAAGGTCATAATATTTACAGTCAAGCTGCAAATTAAAGAAAAAAAAAATGCTGCATTGTTTGAAATAACTAGTGAAACCATGAACTTGTTAATTAATATATTAACAGACCAAAATAAAAAAGAAGAAAACAGTGAACTCAAGATGTCCTTGAAAATTTATGTTTTAATCGGTTTAAATTTGGACATGAAACTAAATTGTTCTTGAAAATAAGTTTGACAAAAAATGCTTACATGAATTATTTTAAAAATTGATTCAAATACAATAAAATTATTTAAAACTAATTAAATAAATAATTAATTTAATATAATAACGATAGTTTTCTTTTAGAACATTTACGTCAAGACAATAATTTCGGGTTAATAAATGCGATATTGAATTATATGTGAAATTAAAAAAAAATTATATTTAATCAGGTAAAATATGAGCGATTAATGTTGAAGATGAATTATTTCAAACTGATTTATAATCTACAAATTGTTTAAATTACATTAATTTTTATATAACATAAAAAAACAATATATTTTTTTAAAAAAAAAGAAAATTATTTCTGTTGTTAAAAGAGGGCAATATTAAATTTTATGTGAAATAAAATTACTTTATTCATTATTTTTATTAGCATGTTTTTATTTTTATTCCATAACCGGGTATTTAACAATGGGATGATTATCGTTTGTAAACAGATCTCAGTGAGTTGACATTAAATGTATAAAATCCTTGAGAAGTAGATAGATAAATTAGATATATTTTTTATCTGATAAATTTACAGGACGTTTTGGTATAATAAGATTTACACTTCAGGGGTTCATTCCTTGGGTCAAAATAAGAAATTAAACCCCGCTGGACTTATATTTGAAAAGCTTTGATAAACAATTATTTGTTATAATAAAGTCAGAATTACACTTTTTTCCAGAATTGTTTAAAAATTTATTTTCTATGAATCAAATGATAGCCGTTTGAGATTAGTACTTCTTTCCTTACATGTTAACTGAAAACGCAAATCTGAAATGCACTTAACTAGAAGCCAAATTAAAGCTTTTTGTAACGTTATAAACAAAATTTTGTTTCTCCAATATTTTTATTTTATTTTACTAAGTACTTTAATCATGTCAAATTTTTTTATATCGAGTTTTCACCGAAAATATACGTTTTAAGGTCCCGTGAGTCCAAAAAAAACTGGTTTTTAGAAAATGTTGTGTGTGTATGTGAACAGTAGAGCTCGAAAATCGAAAACACACAAAAAGTTCAAGTTACATTTCGTAATGGGAATCACCATGGGATCCGACAGAAACTTACCTCTCGAAATTCCTCAACCAGAAGTACCACTTTATTGAATGGATTTTTCAAACTTTTCCGCGATTTTTTCGTAAACGGCTCCAACGATTTTCATGATACTATGGCAAACTACTCATATAAAAATATTACAAATTTTTATTTGAAATATTTCTCTGAGAAAATTCATTTAAGGGACCTTTTAGGGGTGGGTCATGTTTTCTTCTAGTGCTATTTCAATTTATTATATACCTGTATCATCACTGAATATTAAACATGATGCAAAATATTCCCAGTTTCAAAAAAAAATCAGCGGACCGGAAGTGCGTTTATACTGACCAGCTTTTTCAGTTTCTTGAGATTTTTCTCGAAAATAGGTTAACAGATGTGCAACATCTCAGAATATGTAACTGAGTTTTCCCGATTTTCTCGAAAATGGCCGCTATATTTGTTAAGTTGTTAGAAAAGTTTTTGTGCATAATACATTGCTGTTCTTTTAAGTCAGATAATAAATACTAACTGACTCCAGACATGAAGTTTTCTTTACATAACTTATAACGATATTTTAATCCTTCACTCCATTAACCTCCCTAACCTCTTTATCTCCCATGTGCTATTTTAATCTGCAACCAAAATGTCCGAAGAAAAAAAATTGTAATTTGCAGAATAAAGACTGAGCGCAAAGGAGACAGCCGAAGAAATTAGTGCAGTGCAAGGAGGGTGAAGCACCGAAATAGGGCAGCATTTTGGATTAAATGTTTCAAAAAATGCGAACCCTAACCTTCAAGATCAATCAAGACTAGGTTGTCCTTTGGTTGTCGATAATGAGTAACTGCTTGAATGCATGAAGCCAACACCATATGCGACAACTTGAGGACTATATAGCTAATTTGAGCTTCAAACGCTATGCTTTGCGAAGGCGTTTTGTATCTTTAGCTTGCTCCAGGGTTGTTCATGAAGTTTTAAAAGCAAAAGCAGTCCATTTTTAACTAACCGAAATAAAGCTAATCTGCATATGATAAACGCTCCTACCCATCGTTCGCGTTTGACTCAGATAAAATTAGAATTTGGAGAGAGTTAGAGGGAATCTACCTATAGCCCCAGTTTTGCACTATCTGATTAAGTTCTTTCCCGATCTATGGCTCAATTTTTTAAAGGGCATGAAGGTCAGCTCATTATCAAAGGAATGGTGCCGTCACGAAATTGAAATGTTTGCAGAAATGAGGGGGAAAGTTGTAAAAAAAAAAAAATGGATGGTTTATTTTTAATGCGAATCTTATTTGAAGGATATGATTCAAATAAGTATTTTTACATTTCTTATAAATATAACTGTTTTTATGCGCAAAATCTTTTGTAACAAACTAGTATTTATAGATAATTTTTGATTTTGTAATTTTGTAGTGCATTCAAAATCTTTGAAAACAAGATTTGAGATTGGAGTGACGCACTAGACTACTTTAGGCGGGGGAAACAAACCACCTAGTGGTTA
The DNA here is from genome assembly GCA_011037195.1 of Triatoma infestans. Lineage (NCBI taxonomy): Eukaryota > Metazoa > Arthropoda > Insecta > Hemiptera > Reduviidae > Triatoma > Triatoma infestans. The sequence continues at coordinate 96,467 of JAAEAF010002456.1, read as the reverse complement.
GATAAGTTACATAACAATCTCGGAGATAGCAGCGGGGTCAATGTCAGTTCCACGCGGTGGATTATCTGCATTAATTGTTTGAAGCGAGATTTTGAACTGGAAGATTCGGGCAGAAAAGAAGAGATTTGTAGAATTTCCAAAATTTGGATTTTACGCATCCTATATGAAATTTTGTGATAAAGAGAGAGAATTAGAATTTACTTACTTAAAGCCTACAAATTAAATCCGTTAAGTCTATATAGGTTTGAGTAAAGTGATATATTAGTCGCTTCAATGAAAACCTCGATCGTATGTCTATATGTGACAGCAGATTATTTGATTTTGTAACTTCTTAAAGTATTAGTTAATCGATTGTCGATCGATGTTTATTCCACGCTGGAATGGGCTTATAGAAAACACTAGTTTAAACTAAAAACTGGCAGGAGAAGGTTATCATATTGAAGAAAATCTAGAAACATAATACTCATTTTCCTTAAATGTCAGATAAATGCCGGACGTAATTAATGATGGGTATGTTTTAATTAAACAAATTACGATTATAAGCTTTCTACTAAAATAAAAACAATTATTCCTTTCCAATAATAATCAAATAGATTCATAAACACAAAATAAGGTTCTTAAGGACCTTAAAAATCCCCGTTTGGGATTTGAACTGAAAGAAATTGGAAAATGGGCATTTTAACCAAGAACTTACTCTCTATTTGGAAAAAGTTAGTACTAAAATAAGTTCCAGAAAATATTTTTTGGTAAAAGAGCAATATATTTACTTTAACATAAGGGAATATAAGATTTTCTTTTATATTTGCCCAAATAATTCTTGTCATTTCATCACCATCCATTTCAACTACTGCATTTTTAGCTTCAATTCTTTTATCAGTGGCATCTGAAAATTGTAATAAGTGGAAATCATATATACATATTAAATTTAATGTTACAAATTATAGAAAAAATATCCATTAAAACATTAATTCAGTGCAAGTTGTACAGATCAAGGAAAGCTTCTCAAATCTGCTTAATATTGTAGCTCAGACTTAATGCTGTCTTTAACAAAGGTCATAACAATGATTTCTTAATGCATTAATGTTATTGCAAAATTGAGTTGCTTCCGTAAGCTGTTTAGGTCAAAAGAAAGTATGCAAACAGCATTAAACTAAAGTGGGGATTAACTCAGTTAAACCGGATTATAATGCCTTAGTTAATGATCTTACTAGAGGTTACACAGCTACAAAGAAAATACCAAATAAGTTTCAGCAAATGAAAGAATCAAACCTCGAAATGAAAATATCTGCATTTGTATGCGCTTGAAGAATTTATAAATAAACTCACAATATGGACATTACACGAGTAAGATTCCAAATAATCCGTTAGTTAAATAAAATCAAAACAAATGTTAATTAGACTCAGATAAAACTTCTAAAAACGGTTTAGAATCTTGTAATGTTTGAAATTCAAGTCCATTATACAAAAATGAGATGTTTACTATCCAATTTCTTTTTAAATATGTTCGAGGGAAGCTCAAACTATGTTGATTCTTCACAAAGCCAGGTTACATTCCTAATACCGGTAATAAGGTTTTCGAAAAAAAATTAAGATGATAATGAAATATGGGAAGCTAGCAATATGTTAAATATCAATCAAAGATTTCATTTAAATGATTTTCAAAATTCTTATTTATTTCAGTTCTATGAGGCAAATTAATAAGATAAATTGCAGGTTAATTCTAATCCGCTTGAAGTAGAATAAACAAAATTTAATGCGAAAAGAGAACCTTTCCTAAAAATAAAAAAAAAATTACTTTAGAGGCTATAAAAATTTAAATACAAATGAAGAAGGAAAATAAAATATTGTGCTCCAAATAATAAAGACAAAAATACCAAAGGACACGACTGAAGATAGTATACGAGTTCTAAGGGAGCAAAAAGCATAACAGTTTTAACTCACATTTCCTTTGAGAAATAAAAGCCGGCGCTAAAGAGCTTGAATTAAGCTGGAACAAAGGTTTGAGTAGACTACTAACTTTATTCTTGGCCATGTCACTATTTAAATTAACGTCTAAAAATACTGTTCTAAATAAATTAAAAACGCGAATGTAAATTTAATAAAATTATTTATTAGAAGAAAGACGCTTGCTGGTGGATTCTGTTAGACGGAGTTCTAGCTCGAATCACTTAACCCATGCACATCGAGACGTATACTAACAAGCTGCCCACCAGTACTTCAGACTACTACGTGACCCAACCAACTGATCAACATGTACGTCAATGCCAATGATGAATAGATCTGAATCAACTTTACAAGTCTTATTTGTTCATAATATATACAAATTTTTTGTTCTTTATTAAGAATATTTTATCATTTATTGAATGAATGAAAAATTTTACCATTTTTTAAATACGATATTTCAGCGAAATAAAATTTATATTTTGAATTTCTAAATACTCGGCTTAATTTTGGTACGTACAATTAGACCAAGTCTACTAAAAGGCCAATAAAGAGCACACATTAATGTGTACATCTTAACTGAATGTAATTATTTTAAATCAAATACTTCTTTTCTACGCATAAATTTACTCCTAGCTGCTTGAGATTTATGCACTCATTAAAGAACGGAGAAAAATACTTCATGACTTTTTCCAGTTGTAAATCAATTGACAGATTTTCTTAAAACTTAGATTTTATGTAAAGTCATTTCGTTTCATTAATGTTATACAAAGGTTGAGGTATCGTTATAATATACAACATGATTTACAAATCCCAATTGAAAACATTCTCAAAAATATTAAACATTAAATTCTTAAAGTAAAAATGAATGACCTTAATGTGGAGTAAATAAAAAACACACAAGGGTTTTTTCCTTTTGTAATTCTGGCTGACCGAAACTTTCGAGTCTATTTCCTTTATGAAAACCAAACGGAATATAAAAATTAAATCTACTACAATTTGTCATTTATGAATTAGATTTGTTCGATTAGATAATTAGAAAAATATTAGTGGTAGTGGACATTAGACACTTACGACTAATTATTATAAAATTGATTTCGAAAAATGACCATAATTATATTTTTACAGAACTATCGGGACTCTGCTCCCTGGCGCCAAACCCCCAGGGTGGAGGCTTGCCAAAAAGGAAATAATAAAACACACAAATTGAAAACTCTGCCCTTAAGACTTATTAAAAGATATAACAAATGCTAAAACTATACGGAATTATCACACTCATTTGTGAGGCTTTCTTGCAAAATATAACATAAATTTCTTTTGATTTTTCTTGTAAGTATTTTTCAACATAAGGATTAAGCTTTGCTAAAATTTTCGTTATTTCACCAATGTTTTGGTGCAAGTTAGTATATGATCCGAAGTTTGTTCTATATCTGTAAGCAACATCAAATTCATAGATATAAATATGACCACCATACGACCATATTTATTAGTCGCAACTGAGCCGTAGAGATGTTGGAATGCCCCTGTACTTTAGAACTGGAAGCAGCCTCTCTCCAATGACCTCAATATTCCTTCCTTTCCATTTAACCGCAATCCGATACGAAATTCCACAACTCCTTAACCACACATTATGACCCACTTGTCCGTCGCCTCTCTTCCTAAACGCTCCCCGACAATCATTCTAGACTCCTAAGCGCCAATGGCCTAACGAATTACTTGCGAATTAAGTGTATGAAGTCCTTTTTGCGGAGTGCTACCACTGGGTAGCTTCACCACTTGTGACAAACCCTTGCCGTTGTTATTATAATAATACAACAATATTGATCCACATAATTAACACCCACATATTATAATCAACTTTTTTGAAGTATTTAATTTACCTTCTTGATTAACAAAGTACGACTAGGATATCAATATTAATACTTTCCTAATAGTCATATCTGGCTGGAGAAATGCTTCACTCTGTTCAGAATAGGGGTGTGAGAGATACGAGGATTATAAAAAGTTAGCCTTGGCTAACAACAAAACAAACTTAAACCCTCAATACAAAACAAACTGATACTCCCCAATACTTACATTCAGGGTTACTGGGGTAGTTAATATGTCAATAGAAGTTCCTTTCTTGATGAAAAGACGACCAGCTAATGCACCAATGTCTAATACTTTTCAATTCGCCGCATGCAGGCGGCAGAAGTATAGAATTTCTGAACTAATAAATGCGCAGTTCTCAACTTTCATTGTTCAAAGATTAATAAAATAATAAATTTTGACGCCACAATTTGTACAATATATTTACATACAAAACGTTATTTTCTTCAATTAAACAAATCATAACTAATCCTATTTCTTGAAAGATGTAGCTATTGCACCAAAACTTTAATGTACAGAGCATATTTTATTAGAAAAAAGTAAAAATATACCTTCTATTTACAAGTAATAGTCTTCTAAAAGCTAAAATAAAATTAATTTTTTCCAAATAAAAATATTTATAAATTAATCAAAATAATTGTGATAAGACACAATTTCTCTTCCTTGAAATTCCTTGTTGCTACCTTTTTCATTTTTTCTATTAGCTGAAAAAAAAAATAATTAAAAACTGGTAAATAATCGCATAAAAAATAGTTAGTTTACTTGTTTTTTAAATAAAAATTCAAAACCATTTGATATCATGTAATTTATTGGATAATTACAACAAAAAATTTTGTTTATGGATAGACAAGACAAGCACAAAAGAAAGAGGAGCCCCCGATACTGATTCTGGAGTTCGACATAGAGGTGCCACAGTTGTTTTGAATGTACTTAATACTAATAAGTACTAGTCTTAATATGTCTATGTATCTGTATATTATAGGTACAGAAATACCTGGTAAACCCCTTATTATGGTATTTCAGGAACCTGGCAATTAAAACGTTAGGTATGGCAAGATATAAAGTCGGAGCAAACGGAAGGTTGTAAAGGCCTTAGATAAGGAGTAGTAAGTTTATTTTATTTTAATGACTGAAAATAATTATTCAGAAACTTGTACTGTGTCAGAACTTCAATTTATTTTCCTTATAATTATGAATTCCCAATCTCTATGATAATATATGAACATTTTTTAAGAAAAATTGTTTTTTCAGTCAAACTTAATAGTTTGACTGCTTAGGCCACAGAAGAATAAAATTCCTCTATAATACAAGTACAGTAACATTAAAAAAATAATACTCTGAAATGTTTCTTTAGAGAGATAAGTAAATGCTCATAAAATCTTTTTTTTCATTATCAAAACCTCAAGAGATCATTAAATATTTATTAATCATGTATATCGGGGGGCTCTCGACATGAGTAGTTCGATCCTTTTAGGTACTAGGAAATAAAAGATCTGGCGACATATTTTAAGAGATAAATAACGGTTTGGTTACTTTGGATCACAAACAAAAGTACCGATAAAAATCATTAAATGATATTCCTAATTTAAGTTTTTCATTTAATTTATCAAGAAAATAAACTCTCCTCTATTCTGAATTCCATTATCCATGATGCACTGAAGATAAATCAACTTTTGGTATCGGATAAAAAATGTATTTCTTTACTATTTTCAACGTTAAATATTTTCAAAATATGTGTTCATCACTTTCCAGGCTTTTGTCATGTAATTGTATAATTGATGTACATAGTTAATAATTAATTTAATAAAAATCACTAATAAATAATGAACCTACCTGCATTTGCCCAAACTTTTTGATTTCTGTTTGAATCTGGACTATTATCGCTAGTATAAACTGGCTGTCTTCTGGCATAACTGACTGTTAATTGGCATTCAGCTAAGACACTACCATTCAACTGAAAATATGGATTAAATATAAGAATGTAATTTGAAAGATTGCATAATAGTACAAAAACTGTATAAACTTACGGCTGAAAGAGCAGCTGCGGCACATTTTGGGTCTTCAAATGTTACAAATCCACGACTGAAAAATGATTAAATAAATGATTAATAAGCGTAAAATCAAGTATTTTATTTTCTGTAACGAAAGAACACTGTCCGGAGACCGGCAGAGCACTGAGAAGGCACCGGGCGCAAATGACGCGCCCCAAATTAAAAAAAAGAACTTTATTAAAGTAAGGTTTTCATATCATTCATACTATTATACATTCAAAACAGAATGTTTTTACCAAATAAACTGAGAATATCTTATATTTAAAAAATAGGGAATATCTTTAATTATTATGGTACTTTTACTTCCTTGTTCCGCATGGGGAACTTCTGTTTGCGCTCAAATTCCATATTTAGAGATTCTAGTGCATTTGCTGGGAATATTATTTAGAAAAATACAATTTTAATAATTTCTATATTTAAGAAATGTAACCGGTATGCTTGGGTTAATAGACAAGACCAGACGATTACCGGAGGTTTCAAATGAACAAAATATTATTTATTTCCACTGTATACTGTAACCTTTTAGGGTAAAGTTCTATTCTTCTTTCTTTACTCTGATGTATACTAAAGCGTTATAATGTGGAGCTGAATTCTATTGTTAATAACTGTAAGCCAAATCCACTGCAGCCTAAGGTGTCTCCCTTAGCTGTTAGTGTTTGAAATAAAATGTAGTCAGCTGTAAAATGGACAAAATGTATTGTTAGTCAATGATTGAGAGCTTGCTTATGGGGTAGAGGTACAGTTTGTTAAACCCAAGTATCTGAACACATTAACTATCTCCGTAGACTCTGCATTACATTGAATATTGATGTCAAGTATATGCGTTGTTCGAATGGTTAATTTGGAATACCTACTGGAACCAGAAGATCCCGGAAGAAGTGTCTAAATCACTTTGCCTTACAAGGAGCTTATAGCCAATAAAGAATTCATGTTCTCTTGTCATTTTTATAAATTTTTCCATCCAGCGCACTACTATTTTGCTAATCTCGTCCTTAGATGTTTTTTGGGGATTTTGCACCAGAGCCTTCTCAGAGCACTGCCTCCGAGCAATGTTCTCGGTTACAAATAGCACTGCGCATCACTGAGCAGTATGCTGTCAAAGCAGCACGAATATGGGGACCACTCACCGCACGAGACTCCAGCTAATCTCTTCCCCTAAACTTAGATATTCATAACAACAACAATACTTACTCTTTATCAGATTCCATTGATATATTCAGGATATTTCCATAATCTGAAAATGCTTTTTTCAATAACTGTGTATTGATTTTGTATCCTTGAACAAACAATGTATTGCCTCCTGTAACAGGTGAACTAGCACCACCTGAAGAAGGCGATGGAGTTCTAACATTCTCTTGGCTCGTGTTATTGTTATTACTATTACTGCTATTATTGTTGCTATTATTATTAATATTATTATTGGTTTTTTGTGTATTCTGCGTCCTGCTTGGTGGTGGTGGGTAATCAGGATCACGGGTCGAAGGTGTCAGCCGGTCGTAGAGTTTTGTATCCACTCCTGCCTAAAATATAATAAATTAATTAATTTATGATTTAATAAAGAAATATATTTAAAAATGAAATAACAAAGATTATCTAATCTGGGTGTACCTCGGAAAGACTTATTTTTAGGGCAACTAGGTATAACGATGATGTTTTTGAGGAAACTGATCTGAAGATACTCCATATTTTTTAAATTCTAGGTTTAAAATTAAAAATGATAAATATATTTATGGTAAATTGATTTTAGGAAGCATACTTTAATATTTCAGCACAATGTAATAATGTAGAAATTTGGAGTTAAAGCTTTTATCTCTCTCGAAGCCGTCCAAAATCAATTTTCCCGGAAAAAATTCAAGTAAAAGTGATAGGCACTTATTGTAAATGCGTTGCAAACAAAATATCATTCGAGCCAGTTTCATGAAAATCGGGAAAACTTAAAAAAAAATAACTATTCAGTTTTAAAACTTTGTACTTTCGACTGAAACATCGGATGTCGGACCGGTGATACGTGATATACCCGGCGATGAGGGGACTGATATATATATATATATATATATATATATATATATAGTTGATATAATATATATAATGAGGTAACTTCTTTGGAGAGGAGATAGTTTGAATTGAAAAAATAAAATTCCTCGTTTAAATAAATTTTTAAAATTATTAATTTAATTACTCTATTACTGGAAAAACGATATATTTTATAACGTATTAGATAATTTTATTTATTCTCCACCTTCTAAGACATAGTGAGACCCTGCTGAAGAAGTCCCGGTTATGAACAATTATTAATATTTTATTACGGGAATAATTTTCCATTGTATGAATATAAATAAACAGCTTCATATATTACAATGCCATAATCTTTCATCTGAGAATGATTCTTAATATGAAAAACCATTATACAGGAAAAGAAAAAAGTAATTTCGTACAAAATTGATAAAAGAACAGAAAATTAAGATACATAATATAATAATTGAACTAAGAAATGATTAAAGTAAAAGAAATAAATGTTATTTTGTTGCATTAACCTTATTAGCAGCTGCAGAAACAGAATTCGGATTGAAAAAAGGATGGTGCCCACTGTTTTCAGATCTGGCACGTTCCACACCACTACTTCTTCCACCACCAGGTCTTTTGAAACCAGTCGTCTCATCACGTTTATTTTGTTTTTTAATAGCTGCTATAGCTCCAGATTTGATTAATTTTTGTGCTATTTCTCTGGCATCTCGGCCTTCAGTTTGCGGCCTCTTAACTGGTGTTAAACGTTCTGGTTCACGAACTGGTGCTTTCAATGTTTGCAAAGCTTTTTTCTGTTAAAAAAAAAAAAAAATACAAATTTAAAAAGATATTAACAATCTATTAAAACAACATCATGATCCACGATAATAATGTTCTAAACTAAATACTATCATAAGAACAACTTTTGACTTCCAAAGAGTTAAAAATAACTTAATTATTTGACAAAAATTCATTTAACTCCTTAAGGCAACTTGCTCGAAATTAGCAAACAAAATTATTTACTTACTATACATAAAATAAGAAATAATACATAAGATTCACACAAAACAGGATAAAGTAATAGAAATTATAAAATTCTAGTGAACCAATCAATACATAGGAAAAATTTTGAAAAGAAATGCTTCTAAATTATCTTTTAAATTATTTCGAAAACAAAATATTATCATTCAATTTACTCACTTTCCGTTTGAGTTTTTCATATTTAGCTTGCAACATAGTTTCCTCTTCTGTTAAATTACTAGAAAAATGCAAGAACACCATTATTCTGATTATTTAACTTGCTTTTCAAAAGATATATTTACAAACAACGAAGGTTATAAACAAAATTATAACAATGAATCGAATATTATTCTTTAATCGATATTAAGTAAATTTTTTTTAATTCCAGGAAGAAAGGGGCCAGTTTTGTAATTAATATTTTATTCAATTTATATTAAATAATTTTCTATTAGAATCTATTCGATCTAACACTTTAATTTTAACTAAACTAATTTTTCAATTTTGTTATATATATAATTATTTTCTCTTACCCAGAAAGAGGAAGTATTGCGATTATGTCTGATTTTCGAAATAAAGTTTTTCGGGAATTAATGTTTTGAATTTAAAAAGTTGTTTTACCTGACTGCATGTATTTATAGTGTTTGTGTTTTATCATATCATATTGTAAATATAATAACCAAAGAGAAAAATAATTGCAGGAACCTCATATTTGATAATGGATATCTGATTCAAGAGTTTAGTCTATTTAGCGAGTGTCACTTTAATATGTAAAATATTTTCCATATTTTCGAAAAAATAGTCTAGTTCACACATACTACGAGGGCCATTCAATAAGTAACGAGAGAAATCGCTATAGCGTACTGGATTCCCACACGGAGACCCGGGTTCGAGTCCAGCAGTGCTACCCTTAAATTTTTTCTAGCTAGGAGCCTCTTACAGCTCACTGTCCGTGATGGACAGTGTTGTCTGTAACAAGAGAACACTTCCGGAGGCCGGCAGCGCACTGTGAAGGCTCCGGGCGCCAATTATCATAGACGTTGACGCACGGATGAAATTCACGAAACAATGTTGGAAGTGTACGAGAATAATTATTTGAACCGTTCGAACGTTCACAGATGGGTAGAATAGTTTAAAAGTGGCCGTGTAAGTGTCTGACGAGCAACGAAGTGGACGACCGTGTCAAGTTACAACTTCCTCCCTCGAATCTCGCATTAACGCGTTAATTCAGGACAACAGAGTATTACTGTTGAACTGATAGCTGAAGAGTGTTGCAACTGCCCATAACATTATGCAGAATAAGCTGCAGTACAAGGAAACTTGTGCTAGATGGGTTCCAAGAAACCAAGTTTCAAATCAGCCAACAGTTGAAAGAACGATGTTTAATTGAAAAAGAATTTTTCAGTAGAATTGTAACATGTGATGAAATATGGGTACATCATTTTGAGCCGGAGTCTAAACGCCAAAGCCTTGAGTGGAAGCATAGGGGTTCTCCCACTCGAAAGAAATTCAATTCCCAGCCATCTGCAGGTAAAGTCATGGTTACAGTATTCTGGATTTGCAGGGGTCTATTTATTGTGACGAACCATCAACAACCAGTATTACAGTGATATGCTCACAATCAGAATAAGGCCTGCCATTCAAACGAATCGTCGTGGACTCTTGACTAAAGGCACGATTTTACTTCATGACAACGCGCGCCCACATACAGCACAGTTAACTCAAGAAACACTTCAATAAGTGGAGTGGGAGATCCTTCCACATCCCCCTACAGCCCTGAATCTCGCCCCATCGGACTTTCATGTGTTTGGACGCGTTAAAGAGGCTCTACGTTGGAAACATTTCCAATCCAATGAAGAAGGTAAAAATCAGGTGTAAAAATGGCTTCGAGATCAACCCAAAGAATTTTAGGCCAGAGGCATACACAAATTAGAAGAAGAATGGATTAAGTGTATAAAAGTTTCTAAAAAGTAGCCAAAGTTTTGTATTGATTAAATAAATCGTTTCTAGCTATAGCGACTTGTCTCGTTACCTGTTAAATGACCCTCGTATATTGGAAACGTTGATACTATTTTTTTAATAAAATTGTCTTTAGAGAAGATTTTGGAGGACTATTAATTAGGGCCTGTTTTAAGTGCCATTTAGTACGATTCTATTAAGTAAAATTAAATGTTTTATTTATAAAAATTTTATTTTCAGTTTTTGAAGAAAGTTCATTTACTGGAAAATGGGAAATATATGGAGGGAGTGTTCCACCCCACTATTTTACTTTCTCCTTTTAGAGTTAAGAGAAATATTGTATTGCGGGAAAATTCATTTAGGTTTTTCTTAGAGAAGCTTCTTCACATCGGGCATCGCTTAGCATATACTTTTATTTCAGAATAATGTGCAGTTCTGTCAGCTATATATTAAGTAATATTATATGCAATCATTTTTGGAGTTTAGTTCATAAATATTTTCTACCGAAAATTGTATGTAGGCATGATTTACTTTTCATTATTACAATTAAGAACATTATTTTTCACATCATCATATGACAGAAGGAAATTTAAATACTAGGCATTAGAACAGATGTCATAGTTTTTTTTACATGATTTCTTTTCATCGTATTTTTAAAAGTACTTCAATTTTGTGTTAGTCAAAAGCAGTCAAAAGTATTGTGGAAATGGATTGTAATGTTGATTATTTATTGAAAGTAATCAAATCTAAGTCAGATAAATTACATTATGCGTGCGGATTTATTAAGGAAGCTGCCAGAGAAAAACGAGTACCAAATGAATACAATAATGATACTTTAGAATTAGTCTGTAAGTAGTAATGTATCATCCGCACAATAAATTTATTTAGATTACCTTTGGAGCCGTTAGTGAATGATTTTAATGGAACTGGCGTACAGCCAAACATATACGAATTTTTTTAAGGAAAGGGATATCATAGATCTGGGAATTTATCCTTCGTAGTATGCTTATTTTTATTGCTTTTGATCAGTTTCGGATTCTCATCCATCGTCAGACTAAGGATATCAAAAGCTCGTGTAGAGAGTTGACTTCAATTTTATCTTTATGTCCAAATCGACTGGTTGATTGGATTCATCTGAACCCGTAACCGATCAGCCCGCAAACATGTATGCTACGACGGATAAAATCCCAGATGTCAATCCAGTATTGTGAACCCAATCACATATTCTGGGATATAATAGTTTTGCACGTCTTCAAAAATATGTTTTACATGTTCTTCTTCTTTGATTTATTCTCTTTATTTATAAGAGAAAGACCATAGCATATTAAAAAAATATTTTAGAGGGAAGGTTAATTACCCTTAAAATTGCTTTCTCTTAAAATCAATATTATCCCAGAAATAATTTTTGCCATAAAAATGCTCCAAATAACATTGATAATAAGCCGATTGAAAGCATTCACGAGATTCAAACAAGTGGACCCGAGCCATGATTATTAACCATAAAAAATTGAAAGGAAAGTAATAATGAGTTCATAAATTATTTAATAATAAAAATGGTTATATTAATTTATTATAACAGTAAACAAGATCTTAATCATGTAATTTAATTACTTTAATTTTAAAGAAAAAATTTAATTACTATTTTAACATATTCATTTAATTGGAATCGGTATAGCAATAAAAGAAATGGAATTTGAATATTATAATTATGAAACCGGGAAATTCTGTTTTAAAATTTTAAATAATTATGAATTATGTGTGTAGTATCACCAGGCATGGTTAAATCATAACACACTATTAAGATGAAACAAATCTTATATTTTCAACACACACAGTTACACATCTGATATTTATTATTCTACTACCACTACTAGAAGGTTATACAATCGATACCTGAATATACTACATGTGTAAAATTATTTTAGCTATGTTTTAGATGACGCTAAAAATATACACAAAAATGTGTTGTGATATAGCTGGAAAAAAGAAAGAAATGAAAATCTCCTGTATAAATTTCTATATTGATTTTTGGAGGAATTCTAGGGTAACTTCAACGTTAAGCTTTCCTCTGAACTACCAAAAAAAGAATGTATGATTTTTACCTCATATATATAACAATCAAGGTGCAATTGAAGCATTAAAATTCTAAATTTAAAAATCTATTTACTACAAGTGCGACTTTACAGAATAGATTCTTAAGTATTTTGGAATTTTCTAAAAACGATTCATATTATTTTCTTTAGGTTCATATTGATAACTGCGTATAAATGCATAATGTAAATAAACGTAATATTTTTATTTGAAACATTTTTCTGGAAATATGTGCGTTTTAGGAAAACCCCACGCTATCGGAAGCCCTCGGAGCCCATATAGCTAAAAAAAAAAAATCAACAAACTGGGTCTAGGACAAAAATCCAGACCTGTGTCTAACCCAACTAAGGTTCACAGATAGAAGGAAATAGCCTAAGCTTTTTCCATGCCCTTCCGACCAAAGATCCTGAAACTAGTTCCCTCACAGTCCAAGCAATCTGACAAGGTTGAATGAATGTTTCTTCCTCCATCTCATAAACTGACAAAAGGGGCCTGCCATAAGTCGCATTATGTACAAGTGTCTCCTTAAACCACATGCCCAGTAAGGGATATTACCAATTGCTTGTGAGAGGTCCGTGGAAGATACTGCAACATCTCACTAATAGCCCTGTCCTGGACCCCTTAATGGGCGTCTTAGACTGCCAACAACTCTCTGAGCTCATTCGCAGGGATGGGAGCTGGGCAGTTATGTGCCGAAAGGTCCAAATGTAGCAGGCATGGGACCAATGAAAGGGAGAGAGGAGCCTAATTTGGCATACCTATCCTCCTCATCCTCAAGATTCACATATGAACTGCTACCCAGACTAAAATTACATTCTTAAAGGAAGAAAGCTCTTCTATCTTCTAGAATATTCCAGTACCAACTTGGAAGTGAAAACATGAACTCAGCGCCTTTAGAGCAGTTGACAGTTCGAACAGATAAAACACCTTTTAAATTAGTGTTACATACCCAGCCATCCTGAATACAACAAAGAATAGCAGAAATCTCAGCCTGGAAAACAGTGCTTCATTCGCCAAGAAATATATCCAAATGAATCCTGTCTCAAAATAGACCTTCTGCCAAACCTAGACATTCATTCTGGAAACATCCGCCAATACCTGAGGTAATTATCAGGTATCATACCTGACGAACCCAACTTTCCTTAGAAGGTAACCTGATACTGTAAGAATGATCGAAAACAAAACTATCACAAGGGAAACCTCTAATGGGGACCTTTTATGCTTTATGGTAAAATGGCCATATCGCATTCTCTGCCAAAAAACTGCTTGTTTAATTCTATAACAGATCGAAGCATTAAACAAAATTATTGTGATTCAAGAAACTTTAAAACAATAACCACGACGAAGAAAAAATGCAATGATGTGTTTGAATATCTAAACTTCTTTTAGTTTATGCTTTGAATTTTGTGACATGGCCATATTCTTTGGAGAAGTTATCCTTCCAACGTCAAGAGTATTTTTCGATGATTATGGCGATAGTGATAAAGAGGAAGAATATCTAGTAGAAAGAACCTTGAAAATAAAATTACTTGAAAATTCATTAAAACGTGAATTCAAGTTACTTATAATAGTTCAAGGAATCATTTGTAGAGGTTTTGCTAATTTGTACCTTGTCAACGCTAAAACATCAGGTTTAGCAAAAGCATCTGTTCTTTATACCTTAAATGACAAAAATTTACATTTTGGAAAAACATTTTTAACCCACCAGTGTATCAACTAAATTTGCTCTATGCAAGTCTATGTGTTATCACACTGTTTGACAAAAAGCATCCTGATGATGAGCGAACGCTCGAAACCGGTCGATGACCAGAAAAAGAAGTAGGCTATCACGGAAAATATTTCTGGTGCTTTCCAACTATAACAACAAAACTTTATTTCGAAGAACTTTACCAACAAAGATATTTTTATATCCCATCAGTTAACATTAATGGTAATCCCATGAAGAGTAAGATGTATTATGATATTTAATTTGAAACCAGTTTGCGATTATCGCTTTGAAATTAGGGGTGACTTACCGCCAACATTTGAACGAACATTGGTTACTAACACCACTCTACCTTACCGGTAAAAAATATTCCATCCGGACTATGCTAGTTGAATTAGCCGAACTTCACTTTTGTTGTGCTTCCGTTTATACTTCAGTTTTGGTTTGTGCTTTTGCAGATTGATGTGAATGTATGGATAAACCATGTATTCTACATATAATTTTCGTGGATAACTCATCCCTAAATTCAATCAATAATATTCGTTCTATTGTTTAAAATATTTGAAAGTCACTGATTAAAATCAGAAATTTCCACGATGACGTCCTATAAATTATTATTTGGTATTTTATCCGTTGTAGCATGCATGTTTTTCTTTTCCCTGACCGGTTTTGGATTTTCATCCTTGATTAGAGCAAAATTATCGAACTCTCTACACGAACATGATAAATTTGCTCTGACGATGGATGAAAAACCGAAACCGGTCAAGAATAAGAGAAACGTGCATGCTGCGACGGATAAAGTACAAGATGTCACCCAGCATTGCGGACCCGTCCACATATTTAAAATATTACGTTGCGTTATTTAATTAAATGGGGGTTGTGCTAAACGGTCTAACTTAAGCACTAGCGAACACTTAATAATTATGTATTTCCCAAATAATTTTGAAACTCTTCTTAGTATCGTACAGTTTCTGCAATTTGATCTGATTGAACTTCAAAGGAGAAGTAATAATTTCTTTTATTTGTTCAATTTAGTAGAGATAGATAAGTTTCTTGATGAAGATATTTACAATGTCACAGAATTATTAGAAACTTACAAAAAAATCAAAAATGGTAAAATGAACCAGTTATCACCTCCACTTACAGATGATGATATCGGGCATGCCTATGGCTATAAAATGTATCAGGTAATTATAAAATCTATTGCATATATAAATCTTACCAAGTTTTTTTTTCTTGCTTGTCCATTAGTATTGACTTTACTACTCTATTTGAAGGAAGCATTATGATCGTGTAATTTTGGATTTAAGTTAGAATTTCTTAATGTTTACAATCACCAGATAACGTAATTCCTTTTTAACCGCGAGGCTATTTGTCGTAATAATGATTGAATAATAGAACGGGCTTCATTGTGCTTTTGTATGAACTCCTTGGAATGTCGACCTTACAAAATTGTAGCAATTATTGTACTAGAACTTTAATACAGAATGTTTTCTACTACTGGTTTTGTTTATCTGGTTATATAATATGTCAAATGGTCATTTATATAGTAAATATTTTGTTGCAGATGGATGTACTTCAAAGTAAAGTGAATAATATAGAAAATAATATACTACCAAGATATATTTTATAACAAAGAGCAGTGACTTTATCATTGGGATTATTAGTGCCTGTGGTATTGAAATTTGCACAACCGTGCCAAAAAAAATACTATATCTGTATTTGCAAAATTAAATAGCAATTCTGAATAATTGAAACCACTCCCTTATTTCTCTTCTAAACTTTTTGTAGCGTCATAATAATTAAAATATAAATTCAAACTTTTTATAGATTCTATTCTAAAATTCTATTTATAGATTTTTTAGAGTAGACTTTTATATATTGTAAAACATTAAAAGAACCTGAATCTTAGGGTAGAGCCCAGTTGTAGTCGCCCAAATTACAGTAGGTTTCTCACTGGATAGTTGCTAGAAGCAAG
The DNA here is from genome assembly GCA_011037195.1 of Triatoma infestans. NCBI lineage: Eukaryota > Metazoa > Arthropoda > Insecta > Hemiptera > Reduviidae > Triatoma > Triatoma infestans. The sequence goes on along the minus strand of JAAEAF010002456.1, from coordinate 79,852 downwards.
AGTTCTTGTATGCAAAATGGATTCCCTTGCCAATGTCGTGAACGCAATACGCCATTTGCAGCTCAAAAAATGTTTTCAGATGCATCAAATAAAGTAAAATTAAAAAAAAAAAACTATTCAAATGCATTTATAATAATAATAATAATTCACCATCCTAAATCAGCGGTACAGAGATAACACTGCCATGAAAAGAAGGCAAGAGTTATAATAGAGGAATTATATCTTCACTCGAACATGGTGAAACAGTTGCAACTATTTGTTTAATAATGCAGCATCATTGCATCCGTGTTTGGAGAAGGCAGATGAAAGGCATACACTGCTTGATTCAATGCGTTATGTCAGTTTGTAAGTCACAGAAGAATATAAACTCAAAATATTGAAATACAACCACTCTTCGGCCAGTCGAGTCACAGTCGATATAGCGGGCATAAAGATGTTACTGTCAGTGGCTAATAAAAGGTAGTTTTATCCTGAGACGGAGGGCCTGATAATCGAAAATGTTACAGGTTTAATAGGCAAGTATAATAGGTTTGAGATGGAGAGAAGTTGGGTTAGATAGATAAATAAACTAGAAGTAAAACTGAACACTGTATAATAGAAAACTAGCACAAACTGCCTGGACTTTACACTAAAATATATAAAATGGTAGTGAGAGTTAAAGAGAAAGGATGATGACGCGTTGTGACTGCTGCAAGACTGTGGTAGACCCCCTCCTATGGCTGGCACAGATGTATCTCCCACTCTAGTCTGGCCTAAACTAGAGAGTGATCCTATCTCTCTCTCTCTGCTTTGGATCCCTCTCTTCAGATCCTATTACGGCAAGCACATTCAGCAGGATCCAACAGTGAATGTTGATAGTTATTAATTATGTAGGAACAACTCTCATCACTATTCACCATATATGCTCAGAGTGCCAAGCGCTTCCTTTAACAGAATGTTGGAAGCACCGTAACGCAATAAATAAGATAGTTTATCGGAAGTTAGCTTTAAAACTAAAATTGTTAGAGGAAGCAGCACCTTATTCCTGAAGCTCTACAAGATCACAGCGAAATCTGTTTTTTCTGGGATCGCACCGTACTTTAGTGACAACTACCTGACGTGGTACGGCATCACATGAACAGTAATACAGTGGACTCCTAATGGATTTTGCTGTTCCTAATGACGCAAAAATAGACCGCACTATTAGATAAAAGCGCTCGAAATACCAGGAATAAAAAGGCTTTGGACTGTAGACAAAAGTATGTATATTTCCTGTAGTTATTTCTGCGCTAACGGTAGTGGAACTGAGTCAGAGAGTGTGTGGCAGCTGCAGCTGCAGGATAGCATCATTATTGTATTACAGAAAGTCGTATTGCTCTCCACACGCCACTTGGTGAGTTCCTTTAAGGGAACGAAGTTATAAAATTTGAATTAGAAAAAAAAACTGCCAAAAATAAAAAAATTGCATTTTGAAACATAGTGCTTTGCAAATTTTGGAAATCTACATATAAGATGTAGAAACAAGGAAAAAAAAATCAAACGTTATCTGTCATATGACAGTTGCAACATGCGTAGAATACGTTTTTACATATGATAATTGGGTATTTAGTTATTTCGGTTCTTTCATTAAAACAACAAAGGGAATATAAAGCAGAATTTTTGTTAGATTAAAGCCTGTTTATTTGTTATTGTTTGTCATAATAAATTTTTGATATCATTACGTTAACATTCTATTGTCTACATGATCTCTTAATTAACAGATAAGAAGTATTAACCTGATTTAAGGAATGTTTTCTTAATTAAGAGTGATATTTTTAATGTTTAATCATGTATTCAATTATTTATTTTACTGAATACATATTACAAAGCTTATCATTCTGAGATTTTAAAATAAAACACATTTAACTTCCAAGAGATTGATGGTGAATAAAATAAACAAATGTAATGCTGAATAGAATGGCAATTGCAAGTAAACCAACGTCAAAATATTATACAACTAATAAAGATGACGGCAATTTGAAAAAAAAAAAAATCGCAAGCATTGTGAAATTTCTATATAACATTAAGGAAGCACAGAAGGTAGTAATTTATTTTTCTTACTTTTATCTTTAAAAAAAACTTCATTTAGAGTATTCATATTGAGTAATTCTTTATTTAGATTTGGTTTTCGAGTGAAGTTTTCTATTTGCCTAATGTACGAAATAAATTAAAAATACAATTAAAAAAAAAAAATTACCAAATATTTTTAAGGTTTCTTTCTTTCTATTTAATCACCCCACATTCAGAAATATATACATATTGAGTACACTTCGTAGATAAATACAAGTAGCTTACAAACAGAGTTTCCCAACAGGGTCAAATAAACCAGGGGTTTGTACAGGGCCGATGGACATAAACGTTCCACCATCGGCGCATAAGCAGAGGAATTTTTCGTTTGGCCCAAAGAATTTCCTAAAGTTTAAGTGTTACTTTCGAATCTTCCCAAGCCTAAATTAGAAATATTTTTCCTACAACGCTGGGAATCTCTGTTTACTGTAGTATATAATAATAATAATTTATTACCCAACTGGTTAACATTAGTTTTAAAATATTTTGATTGCAATCTTTGCCCAACGATTGAATGAAAAAATTATTTAATTACTAAATGATTCAATGTGAGAGAAGTGGGCAAGTTTTTTTTTTTTAATTTATGTAATTATATCGCCGCTGATCTAATTATATAATATTTTTCCTGAAATAAACAAATATAACAGGAATTTTTCTTTATACAATTAATTAACTAACATTTATACAATTAGCAACAAAAAAAAAGCAATTTTAAAGATTTCTTAGATGTTATTTCTCAACCAAAAAAAACTTTATTGAATTAAAAAACCGAATTACAAATGAGAAAACCCATTTCAGAGTATTGTGAACTGAATCGGTTAACATACATGTAGTTTTTATATGCAATGGAATTGTTCTGCCATTTCTGCTTAGCTTTGAGATGACCATTATAAGGATCTTCTATAAAGCTTTATAGAAATTACAAAATTCGGAGAACATCATTTATTTCTCTTGTTTGCTTAACAACTAAGTTAAACCGATTCAGTCTCGTATAGTGAAGTAAAAAAAAATATTTCATCAACTAATATATTTTTGGGATTTTATCCATTGTATCAAGTCAATTCTCTGTACGAACTCATTCACGGTATCATATTCTGACGATGGATGAGATTCTGAAGCCGGTCAGGAACATTATAAATATACTTGCTAAGACGGATAAAATCCCAGACGTTATGGACACATCCACATATTCAATATATTTTTATTGGTCATATAACTATACTTTTTTGCAACTCATATTATTACATATACACAAGACAGTTAATACAAATTTAATCAAGTGAATGAGATGGAACAAAAGACAGTCAGTCCAAAAAGAAAATGAAATTGCTATTAATTGGGAAAGCAAATTCTAATACCCAGCTATAACAATTTCTAAATAACTTTATTATAACCACACTTAACTTATAGCTTTCAAAACCAAACGCTCATTATGTTTAACATGTAATCATCTCATTCGATGAACGTAAACTTCATTCTGCAAAGAATAGGTTCGGCACTAGTTTAGGAAGCAAGAATGGGAAATAGAGTATTTAGAAATTATTAAAGGTACCAACCAAATTAATTATGTGGTAAGCACCATAAGAAGGTTTTTAGAATAAATTTGTATCTAATGCTGGAAATTTGGGAATAAAAGTCAAAATATTTAAGTAAAAAAAAATATAACAGTATTTCCTCACCACTGTCGCGCTCACTCAAACAGCTTGGCGTAGCTTGAGTTAAAATAGCACTTTAGTCATGTTAAATTAAAATAATTTTATGTAACAGTCACGAGATTTCGATGAGGACAAGAAAATCAACTATGAAAAAAACAAGATCGATGTGCTGAACTGTATTGTGCTATATAGGATGAAACAGCAGACTTGAACCGTAAAAGTGAATCCACTACCTAGTAATTAGCATTTGTTCTGGACGGCTGAACCATGGTCTCTCAAATCGAGTAGTTCGGTGAAAATGTCTTTTAATGAAATAATGATTTCTGGGGGCCAGCATGGTATTTGCAATTACAGCTTTTAGCTTACCTCTTAAGATACCTCGCAAAGGTACAAAAAATTGTATTTCTAAAATCATCGAGATGAAAAAGCTTCCATGGCTATATTAGAATAGAAAGCTGGGAAAAGTGGTTGTAATGGTCTCGAACAGTAAGAGAAAAAAATTTCCGCGGGTCACTTTAATGAATCTACACTGCAATCATTGTGGCCAGAGGTCTCCGCATGGAGTTTTGAACCAAGAACTCTGACATTGCCCAATTTAGTAATGTTTTCGTCTAAAATCCTCACAAAAATTAATTATAACTTCGTGGTAACCCTGCGTCTGAACATGAAATCCTTTGTATTACTTAGATGATGAAAAAAAAAGAAAATGATAACCATCAGCAAAGAAACTAAAAAATTCGATCAACTCGATGCGCAACAAAATCTCGTATTCAATGCATAGTATATTAAATAAAAATTGGTGGGCTACTAATGAAATTAGTTTTTAGGGAGATGGAATCTCTTTTTTGTAATAAAAAATGGTTGACTAATTAAAGTAGTGCCTAATTTTTCAGGAGACTTAATCTACCAATTGTCGGTACTCTAGCATATATTTCAATTTTTATGTAGTTATTCTTTGGATTGGTTACTACAGAGTGATAATACAGTTGGCTGAAAGTTACTTTTTAATCCTCAATTTTTTTTTTTTACATATCAAAAACCGTGACCTTATAATGCGATAGGGCTTTTTACCCGGGGACACTACAATTTCCTTTTTTGCATTACCTAAACGAAATAATTAATTAGTTAACAATCGTAATTAATTGATTCCCATAGTTATAAGATGCCCTAAATTCTCAAAATAATGCAATAATCTATCAGAAAAGGATCATCAATTTCTAAATATGAGTTTCAATGAAAAGTAAAGAGTTTTAAGACCAATAAAAGTTAACTTTAAAATATTTTTTTTTTGATTCACTGAATATCTTCTAAAGCTCATAAGCAAATTTTTTTTTAAATATTCTTCATTAAAATATATAATAATATAAATTATTTTTTACATTCTTATAATGTGTTTAAAAATAAAGAAATTACCTTACAACAATTGGCACATAATGAAATAAAAGAATAAATACAGAGAATATTTAAATAAATAGGTTACAACAAAATTAAAGTTTTATTTACAAGAAATTAAGTTTTTTTTCTCTGCCATATTTTAATGAAACAAAAATCTATCACAGTGAAATTCGAAATTTCTTTATTTATAAATATGGCAAAACAACAATTAAGAATCTTATATATTTAGAAATTATTTGAAACAAAAGATGTCAAATTAAAATGCACTCTGCTTATAGTTTTTTTTTTTTTTTGATATGATACAATGAACGTGATATTTCAATATTTTTAGTCAAGAATTAAAAATAATGGACTTGCTTACATAATAACATGCACTAGGGGGTATTTCAACTTGAATTTACATATGAATATCAGCGTCTTTTCTATAATATTGCCTTCTAATTTATCATTATTATCAAGAATCATTTATTTTCAAATTTGATTTAATTCAGCTTTATTATAAATTAAATCAACTAATTATTCTTTAAAAACTTTGCTTATAAATATTTAAATATTGCTGTGTATAATAAATGGTTACTATTTCTTTGAATTTAAAAAAGATCTAAAACATTATTGTTTTATTTAGCAGCTAAGTTATAATTTGTTTTAATCTGTTAATTAACGAATATAAAAATAAGAAAAAATATATACATTTTTACAAATATTCAAAATGCTCAATTAAATGGTCATTTATTCCCTAGAGGCCAACAACTGTAATCGCAGGCCATCATAAGGACGGAAATATTTAGAAAAGTAATAGTTTTAAATATGTTACAGTAAAAGCGTTAGCACAGTATATATGCTTACATTACAGTGATTGATGTATACAAATATGTAGTTATACATAAATTGATCAATAAAAATTATTTATAAACTTTAACTAATAAGAAACATACAAAATTATTTTCTGGTTCAATAAAGGTATGCAAAGAAAATATTGAAACAATAACGAATACAAAAATAAAAAAAAAATTGACTAAATTCACCAGCAGTTTTGTGACTGTTTATATTCACACCGGTAATAGATTTCCATTTAAAACTTTTCCGAAGAAGAAACTGTATGTAATGAGATCACAGAATACAAGCGTCGCTTCATCTATAAGCTTAAAGCTTTCCGAAGTTGTTACTGGGTTTGTTACATTTTTTTTGTTGAATCTAATCAAAATCTTACAATACAGTTAAATATTCAAACATACAATATAAAAGTAAAGATAGTAAGTTGTAATTGATTTAATTGCATTTAAATTTAAACCTTCATTTAAGTAAACTCCTTACTTAATAAGTGACAAAAGAAAGGAAAAGCAATGCTTGTCAGATTTCGAGTCCTTATATATAACAAAAAAGATGCACTGACTAATTTTTTTTATTTAAATTTAACGCCGCTTTTACTGTGACATAAGTACATCATTATACATTGTATTTTTTTAATTGATTTAATAAATAACTGTGCATGAAATTTAAATTTGTATAAATATTGGTAATTACGTGAACTTAGAAAAATGCTGCAGTATAATAGCTCCTTAAAAAAGTTTAGTTACGTTTTAAAATTATAAATATCTCTTCAAAAAAAAGAAGAAAAAAAATTCAAAACTGGAATATTTCAAAAGTTATAGTTATTACTGATCTCAAACTACACCTTGTGTAAATGCAACTAATTGCACAATTTAACCAGAACCTTTTTTTTAAAAAAATAAATAAATAAAACTAAGAAATAGGCAAATAAATGTTCGAAACCGATTACCCAGGAAACAAGTGAACATCAGAGTCTTAAAAATGTTAAGAAAACTGAACAATCCATCCAAAAATAAAAAATGTTACTTTAACCTCTGTTATGTAAAAAAAAAATGAAAAAAAAAGACCTTTTAACCAGGGTAAATCTGTTACATTATCATTTGATATTTATTCGGAAATCACTTACTTTATTTTGTAAATAACATTTTCATAAATTTTCTTGGGTGACTTTACATGGTGCTTCTTTTCATAACGAAGTAAACAAAGTTGAATGTTGACTTTTAAGAAACACAAATTCCTAATGAAATCATTTTAATATTTACAGTTATTTTCGATTTTATATCAAATCGATAATCGATAAGGTAAGACTTTTAAATAAGATAGCATTACTTATTTATTTATTTTTTTTTTTATAGAAGATGGAACACCATGTACATTCAATTTAAATATTGCAAATTACATAAACCTTTGAAAATATTCTTTTTACTATTTTGTTGAGCAATTTGGAACACATAAAATACTATTCTAGGCAATTTTGTATTAATTTTAAATGTGCTGGTTTATAATTTTATATCCTTTTAATGGATTAGCATTTTTTGTACTTTGCTTTCCCGATCTGTTTGAAAGAGTTCATATATTTTTTTCTATTCAAAAGGAAAAATGTCCTAAGCAAAATAAGATAAAATTTGCTATTTATTGTTGGTATACTATGGACCTTTTTATATCCTTAAATGGAAATAATATTTACAAATATTAATTTTATGAAAAGTAGGAAAATGTGCTATAATTAATAAATTAGAAAATGTCATTTCGAAAATCTGAAGGATAAAATTAGTAATATATTACTATTATAGTGGATAATTAAATGTTTCTTTATTTTCATTAAAGACATATTTTGTACTTTTCTTCATTTTCCAGGCAAAGGTTTATAATGTTTACAACTTCATCATAAAATGGTCCTCTGATAATAAAAACTAATAAATCTTTTCCATTAAATAAAAACAAACATATTTTTTCCTGTTTTCCAAAAACCACTAATTATGTTTTATACATGTAAAACAGAAATAGTTTATTTAAATTTTTTGTTTAATTGATAAAAACTGTATCATTTAAAAAAATAATTCCATACAAACATCTCCCCATCCAACTCTTATACAATTAATTCATCAAGAATAAATGATTGTCCAAAATAGAAGATACCAAAGGAACATTTTTTTTTTTAATATATTTTTATCCTGCTGGTGCTTCACCATATGATTGCTTAATTCTATTCAACAGCATATCACATGTTTTCTTTGCATCACCTAGTAACATGCTTGTATTTGGTTTGTAAAATATTGGATTATCTACGGCTGCATAGCCTACTCCTAGTGATCTCTTCATTACAACCACCTAATAAAAGAACAAACAAAAAATTTGGCTGAAACACTCACACAACATTCTTTTACTCCAGTTTTCAAATTGTAATTGACAAATTTTAGAGTTTGTGTACCAATATTTAATGAAATTCGTCGTAAACTGAAAAAAAAGTTCAATAAAAGCACACTTCCGGTTTACTTATTATTTTTTTTTCTTGAAACTCGGAATTTTGGACATCTATTTATTTCTAATTAATTTTGTTTGGACGGTAGAATTGTATAATCAACTATGATAGCAAGAAACCTCTCCCGCAAAAGTACCCTTAAATGAATTTTTCTAGAGAAATGTTTTAAATAAAAGTTGTAGATCTTTGTATGTGTAGTTGATATAACAAGTTTGACAAAAATCGTCGAAACCATTTTTGAGAAAATTGCAAGAAAGTCAAAAAAAAAAAACCAGAAAACTTAAAAACAAAAATTTTAGTAAAAACGCACTTCCGGTCATCCGATTTTTTTTGAAACTCGGAATTTCAACAACACATTTAATTTTAATTAACACTGCTTAGCTGAGACAATTGTAAACTGAAATAGCACTTTAGAGGACAACCCACTACCCCCTCCCCTGAAAGTGCCCTTAAATGCATTTTCCCGGAGAAATGTTTCAAATAAAAATTGTAGATCTTTTTTTGTAAGTGTAGTTGATAGATACACCAAGTTTACAGAAAATCGTTGGAGCCATTTTCGAGAAAATTGCAAAAAAGTGAACAAAACTATTCAGTAAAGTGGTACTTCCGGTCGAGGAATTTTGACCGCCGGATCCCATGATGTTACCCATATGGAATATCAAGTTTGAACATTCTGCGATATTTCGTTTTTGAGCTATGATGTTCACATACATAGATACATACACACACACACACACAGATACTATTTGCTAAAAGCCATTTTTTTGGACTCAGGGGACCTCAAAACGGATATTTCCGGTGAAAACTCGATATCGAAAATTTCACACGATTAACAGTACTTCCTTCTTACTGGGAGTAAGAGAAAGTAATAAATAAAAATAAAAGGTAAAGAAATAAGAAAATATCTAGTGTGATAAATTTTGTCATTTTGAATTCTGAGAATTTTCGTTAAATTTTGATCGACCATAGAATTCTTATTGAACGTTTAGTCAAACTAAGTGGTACTTAAAGAAAATCCTAAGACGCACTCCTGTGTGACCCTATAAAATCAATACTCCCAGAATAATGTTTCAACTAAAAGTGACCGGCTTATTTAATTATAATTACTATATCAAAGTATTACCAAGTTCTAAGTAAATCATGAAGGTCATTTCAAAGAAAATCGCGAACAACTGGAAAAACATGAGTAAAGCACTTCCGGTTGGATAGATTTCGTATTGCCATACTGGTTACCAAATTTGTTGATTCCCCCGGTTATTTCCAAACGGAATAAAAATTATAGTTTACAATTCTTTGTTTTGAATTTTTCTATCATCTCCCTCACTATCTTGCTCAAGCAATAACAAGGTTCTTCAAAAAAAATATTTCAATTTTAATCAGTCCCATCATAAAGAATCCTTTCAAACTTTCAAATAATTGGTAAAATTGCATAATTTAGAATAAGAGCAAGGAATAATTTGTACTCACTTGTTCTGAATTCCAAACCCTAAGTACAGGCATACCAGCAATAATAGAATTAGGGTCATCTTCAGCGGCACTATTTACCGTATCATTAGCACCAATTACCAAAGTTAAATCCGTTTGGGGAAAATCATCATTAATTTCATCCATTTCCAATACATCATCATAAGGTACACCAGCTTCAGCTAACAATACATTCAATTGGCCAGGCATACGTCCTGTAAAAAGTTCAAATATTTAAAAGTGTTTTTTAACTGCAGAAACACTAAATTTCTTTTTCTGAATTCAAAACTGAAAAGTTTAAAAGAGTTACAATTATTCTAATTGTTACCTGCAACAGGATGAATACCAAATCTAATATTTTTCCCTTTAGACTTTAATAAGGATACCATTTCTGCTAATGGATACTGAGCTTTAGCTACACACAGACCATAACCTGCAACAGTTTTCAATGTTTTTTTTTTTTTTTTAAGATAATAATAATAATATGACACATATTATCATTTTCCAAATTATACATTAAAGTTTGATAGAAATAGTTCTAGAAATATTAAAATTAACCTGGGGTAATGATAATATTTTTAGCGTTGTTAATCATCTCCACCACATTGTCGACTGTAACTTCAGTATGAGTGCCTGTTATTTCCATAGGTTTTCCTGAACCAGTAGAAGATGTACCATAACCACCCAGGATTACATTAGGAAGAGAACGATTCATGGCCTATTAAATCAAATATAAATTAACCAACCTATTTAGGATTTATTTAATTAAATATTTTTTAGATACAGAAATACTTAATTATGAGTACATAGCCTTTGATCTACAAAGATATGCAGAAAATGTGTATTGCCTATTTTGATCTGATATGTCTCAATTCTTAGAAACTTACTTCACTTTGCCATCGAAGATGAAGATACAATGCAAGACGAAAAACATTGCGAATTGAAGTAACTAATGAGGAAGCACAGACATTGATATTTGTAAGATATTAAATTAGTTTGGACCAATTAATAGTAAGATGGACCCCCGGTAGATGTCTAGTGAGAGTTGTTGTACAAGCGCTTGCACAGGATAAAACAGATTCGGTCGTACTGTAGGAGATGTACAGACATCATAGCTGATCAGATCCCAGTAAGCAATTAAATATCAGCCAGCCGGATATTGGCGGTTCTTGCAAGAAGGAGACAGGACTGGCGCGAGTGAGTTGGAGCGTTAACGGATTCGATTTAATTAAAACATTTTCTTCCAATATATGTATTAGCTTTAATTCTAACTGCCTGGTTGTTAAATAGATTAAAAGGTTTTTCAAAGCAAATTCCTCATTCTTATAGTGTTGTGTTGTTTAACAATAGTTCTTTTTGTCGATTCATAAAGCCAGATATCAAAGAAAGTATGATATTAATGGGATTAAGTATATCTCAGTTTAAAGTTTAGTTTTGAGTTTCTTTATGTTTCAGAAAAGCAGATTAGGAAAATGGTTTCTGTCTGACATTGCAATTTCCGCCAACATCCTTAATATTCATTGTCTCGAAAAAATGTTTGAAATAAAAATGAAAGACCTATATATGAAAGACATGTACCGAGAATATATAAAATCGTTGGATCTTTAACAAAAAAAAAACTGGAAAAACTCTTCAATAACTAGTTCTTCCGTTGAATCTTGACTGAGAGATCCGTATCAGATTTTTTTGGAATATCCAAACAAATTGCCAATTTTAAACTTTCAGCGGGTGTTGATTTTATCAAAGCATTCGCCCATCTTAAGGTTGCATTTCTCACACAATGTGATAACATAGACTTGGCAAACGCATCCTGAAGCTGGGCGAACGCCCGAAACCTGTCGATGACCACAAAAAGAAGCAGGCTATCACGGAAAATGTCTCCTGATGCTTTCCAGCTCTGCGCAGCCAACCACAACAACTATTATTACATGTTAGCCCATTAGTCTCGGCTAATCCTAATTAGCTGACTAATAAAAATATTCAGTTAAACGCTAGAACAATTTTAACTTCTTTATTAACATTACGAAAACTAAACCCTAACTCAAATATACAACTCTCTTTCGAACATACTATAACAATTCAACATAACAAATTACTTTGTAGCACTACTGTATTTTCTCTCTCTTCAATTATAGAAAATACCAACGATGGGTAAAACAGAAATGGTTTGTAAATAATTTATTTTTAGCCAGCTTGCCATAATATTTATCAACGGGAAAATAGGTATACCTGGGATATCTCAATTACGAATAGCCTGGAGAAATTAAAATTGCATTATGTGTACAGTAGTTAGTTTTCAATAATTGACCTTTGTTTCCGGTACTAAAAAAAAAATCAGATTTCTACTAAGGTTTTTGAAGGTTACTGTTTAAACAGTATAGTTGATGAACATCATAGTGCAAAGATGTAGAAAAGTTTTTATTTCTAAGCATCAAAGGAACAGATAGCTGGACTCTATTTGCAGTTTGCAGTGCGTGTGCTGTTTGAGGGTAGTTTTTCTTATAATGTTTGATAAGGAAATTGATCATGTTAAACAAATTTCTCAATTTCACTTTCATTATAATTTTAAGTATTAAATGAAACTATTTACAGATACTGCAGCAAGGACAAACATTTCATTTTCAGACCCTCCAACTAAAAATATTTTTCATCTTTTCAATTTTTTTTATTTGTTCATATTAAATTTTATTTATTTTTACCTGAATTATGTATTATAGTAATTATTGTACCGTGACGAATAGATTTTTGTGACATTAATGCTTAAATGGTAAATAAAAAACATCATTGATTAGAATACCTTGCACATAATGTACGACAGGATGGCACCTGAAGATCCTATTAAAGCTCCTACAATGGTCATTAAATTGTTATTTAACATGAAACCTTCTGCACACAAAGCCCAACCTGAATAACTGTTTAATACAGTTATGACAACTGGCATGTCTGCGCCTGAAATTAAAATAAAATTGACAAAAAAACCTTAAATGTTATCTTCGTAATCCATAAAACAACATAGTTCTAAGGAAACAATTCAGCAAGTTAGATTTTTGACGAATAGAAAATTAAGTCTTAAGCTAAGTAAGAACTTGCATTGGCGTTAAATGAAATAATACTTGATAAAAAAATGACAAAATTATTTTCTACTGAGAAACCATCAAGATGACCTACCTCCAATGGCGGCTGTTAGCGTAACACCCATTGTGGTGGACAGAGCAGTTGCAGCACCCAAACTAAGAAGACCTCCGGAAAGAGATGGATCCATGAAGAAATAAGTCATTGCTGCAGCATTAAGGACCAATAATGATGAATTTAAAGCATGTCTTCCAGGTAACAATAATGGGGCAGAATTTAACAGACCTTGCAGCTTTCCATAGGCTACTAAAGAGCCACTGACATCAAAAGAGAAAAAATAAAACTTTATTGAATAATTTTATGAATATTAATGGTTATTATTCAAAATTTATAATATTACCTGAATGTAAGGGAAGGGAATAGCTAAGTGGTTAGCGTACTGGACTCCCTCGCGGAGTCCAGCTGTGCTACCCTTAGATTTTTTTCTTCCTAGGAGCCTCTACAGCTCACTGTCCGGTGATGGACAGTATTGTCTGTAACGAGAGAACAACTGTCCGGTGGCCGACAGTGCACTGAGAAGGCTCCGGGCGCCAATGAACATAAATGTTGACGAGACTTAAATTACAAAAAAAAAAAAATTACCTGAATGTAATTGCTCCAATTACAGTTCCCAGGAAAAGTGATGTTTTTATAACAGATGCATCGACAGCCGTTGCAAGTGTAGGAAATTCGTGCAAGAATGTTGCAGCGCATGTCAACACAGCTGCTAGGCCTACAAGACTGCAAAACTATAATATTAGTAATTATAATAGGTCCAGCCATAACAATTAACAATGTTTAACGTATTTTATATGCCTTAAAAGAACGATATAACCAAATAAGAATAAGAGACTGTGAATGTTCAATAATTCCAAACAAACTGACACAAAAGATTATTTTTCTTGCCAAAAACTATTTCTTCTAACTCTAGGACAAAACATGAGGGCCCGGAGAAAACTCAATTAAAAATGATCTGCTGTGAAACACTTACCTGACTTTAGTACTATTATTACTGTTAATCCTGTCAATACAACAATTATATACATTCAAAATGACATTTTATTTTTTTTTAAAACTTCATATTTTGCTCATTTGTCTTAAGATAAGTACTGTGATAGTGGTTGGCGGGGGAGTACTAACCTACTACTAACAAATGCATGTTAGCGCGCCAATAACAAGAACCAACCACATATTTGAAATTTAATTCCACAAATTCCGCGAATCTATCTAAAATAAACTTTTTTTTGGAGGGGAAAATTAGGATAATTAATTTTAGCCAATTATATGCACTAAACGATAAAATTGTCCAGCAAGCACGTTCCGAATTGCGATATTTTACAATAAAAAAGAATTCAATTATTAAGTTTCTTAAACAAAATGATTCTCTCTGGTCAGTTAATGAATTTCAGTCAATCCAGTCTGCTCATATCCTTCTGAATTAATCATCGACGCCAGCCATCTAGAATGTAACCGATACCAAGAGGAAAGAGACAAATTATGGAAGGCTAACATAAAAGCAAAATAGTACACTACACCTGCCAATCTGCATACCATCCTCTCAAAACCAAATCACGAATTATATTTGGCTATTTTCTATTTTATAACAAGAAAAATTATTCTTTGAAAATAAAAAGTAAATAGTAGCCGCGCTTAGCGGTATTAAAAACTATAAATAGATATTTAATTGAAAAAAAAATATCACTTTGCTGATTGAAATCTAAAAATTGACTTTGTTGATACTTGACATTAAATAAAATGTAAAGAAAGAATAATCTCAAGATAGAAAGAGGTCTAACTTGAAGATTTCTAAAATCTTCTGCTTTATATTTCAAAGAATGGCTATCAATCAAGTAGTATGGAGCCTCGTTAATCAAGGAACAATTTCAGTTACCATCAACCACAGTTAAACGCCGGATTTCAAAATGGTATACATGTTCAAATTAGATCTAAATCATCATTAAGGCTCAAAACGGGTCGATAACCTCAAAAAGAAACGGATTACTACCACAAAAAAAAAATCTAAACATTATAGTATGAATATCTTTCAACACTTCTAAACAAACTATTCCTTAATAGTGATGAAACAAATTATTATGTTAGAAATGCAAATATATTACCTATGGAATCCTGCAACAAGCTGTGGTAGATCTGTTATCTGGATTTTCTTGGCAATAATAGAACCAATAATACCTCCAATACCAGCACAAGCTCCCATCTGAATCAGGGTATCAATTGCTGGTGACATATATCCAATTGTAGCAGCTATTCCACTACTTACACCAATCTAAAAAACAAAGAAAAAACATATTGTTTAATCTCCAAATCAAATTATTAAATCACCCTCTTAAGACCAATTAAATACTTTTAATGAAAACATTTTATACAAATGTTTCAGGATTTTCCAATATGGACTAACGCATATTGTTTAGAAGTTTTATTACAATGCCAAGATTGTTGCCAGCACGCGAAGTACGCTGTGAACTGAGTCCTGCCAAAGCGCCCACACAACAAAGAGATGCTGCTAAGGAAGTCAAATGATGAATCTCTGGATAGCTCCACATAACACCCAAACCATAACCTCCTAAAACTACTGCTCCAGGTATAATGAAAAGACTGTTGTAATCTGGAGGATCACCTGGTCTAAAAATAAAAATTAATTGTATTATTATCATTTTTAACAGTGAATGATATTAAAAATATTAATCAATATAGCTTTTACTTTTTTACCTTCTGAACATATCCAGCATTCTTTTTGTTACGATAAATCCACCAAAAACGTTTATAAATGAAATAAAAGCTGCAGAAGCTGCTAATGCCTGAAAAGATATGTGAGATAATAATTTAAGGAATAAAAAAATGGCCTTGTGATAATAATAATAATAGCAATAAAAATTTTAGGTACTTGAACTGAATCTGTAGGAACGAGACCTCCACCCATAAGAAGAAGTCCTCCCACTGCCGTTATACCAGATACCGCATTTGTAACAGACATTAAAGGCGAATGAAGTGCCGGTGTTACACCCCAAACAGTATGATAACCAACAATTCCTGACAGTGCTAGAGTTGAAGCCATAGCAGAAAATTCTGGATTCGGAGAAGCTGCCCCAAGTGCAAGCAATCCAGACAAACCTAAAGTTAAATAACTTGTAAATATTTTCTTTATTCTCTCCAAGATACAACTAACAAGTGTGAGTGTAACAGAAACATTACGTTGAAGGGAAATCTCTACACAAACATGGATGAAAATCCGAAACCGGTCAGGAACAAAATCAATATGCATGCTACGACGAATAAAACACCAAATGTTATCCAGCATTACCGGGCCACCCACATTTCCTTTATTCCTTTAAATTATTTTATATAAACAAACTTAAGGGAATTAATTGTATTTGCAAACTGCTTTTTAATCCGATATTTATGTAAGTGTGTTTTATGTCTTAGGTTACCAGTGTACCTTTTGATTTTGTTCGATAACGTGCTGTTAGACTGATGTACTCTTCGGGCGCCAAGATCTCTGATGATTTAGCTAGTCCAATTTTCCTTTTAAGGTCTTAATTGAAGTTAGTGAAAGAGAGAAACATTGACAAATGACACTGTTAATGGTATATCGTTCGAAAATGTAAAATCTTTCAAATATCTGGGCGCAAATTTTACTACAGAGTGCAGGACAAGGAACGAAATAAAAGCAAGATTGGCAAGCGGCAACAGGTGTTTCTTCGCTCTAATTCAAACGATGAAGTCCAAGTCTATCTCAAGGAAGAATAAACTGAGAATCTATAAGACCGTCATCCGCCCTGTAGTTATCTATGCATGTGAAACATGGATACTTAACATGAGCGAATGTAAAATGCTCTGTGTTTGGGAGAGAAAGATCCTCAGACGGATTTTCGGTCCAAAATGGGAGGATGGGATTTGGAAGGTTCGGAAAAATAATGAGCTCAGTGAGTTGTATGCTGCACCTGACATTGTCTAGAAAATGAAAGGCAAAAGATTGGAATGGCTAGGACATGTCGAGAGGCTCGACGTGGGAAGAGGTACGAAGAAGTTGTACATGGGTCGCCCGGAAGGTAGAAGGAAAGTGGGGAGACCCAGGAAAAGATGGCTGGAAGGAAGCGGAGGGAGATCTGATTCATCTCGGTGTTAGAGGTGGAGGACGAAAGCGAAGGACAGGAATGAAAGTGTATAAGATTGTTAAGGAAGCCAAGGCTCTTCATGGCTGTAGAGCTAAAGAAGAAGAAGAAGAAGAAAGAGGGAATCCAGATTGCCACAATTAATATAGTAAAATGTCTCCTTGAGATAACATCCAATCGATATAATGTTTGAGTTTCTAATTTCTGGATGACATTTAATTTTCTGGAAAGGCGAGAAACTTATGAACTCTCCTTTTAAAAAGTTTTACATTCATTACACTTTTTCTTATCTCGGTTTGTTACAAGCATTCGAGGTAATGAATAAAACTAGTAATTTATTCATTTAGACTTCTGTAATGTTCTTGAAGCGACAAGGAAAAGGGGTTAAGCTTGATTCTGGAATAACAATCTTTTGTAGTGGCCTATGTCGTCAATATGAAATGCATTGTAATTCGAGATTCTCTGGCCATGCATTAGCAATTAGTTAAGTTATTTTCAGTCCCATTGTACAAAGTACATAATAATAATAATATAAAATGTTACGATTATATAATGTAATTACCTGCAGAATATATTGCAACTTCTTTACTCCTTTCTTTAAAGTGATCAACTTCGGCTTTAACTTGCTGTTTGACTACAGCAGCTGCAGAAGGAGGTGGAGTGGCAGCTTGTACAGATATTGGTGGAGGTGGCCACATCAGCTGACCCTTGTCCAAAATTATTGAACCACGTACCACATCATCTTTCATATCAAAGTATAGATGCTCCTTGGTTCCTACAAAAAAAAAAAAAAAAAAAAAAAAAAATGATTAAATATTCATAAACTACAATGATTAAATATTAATAAACTACAATGATCAATATTAAAAAACTTTTTAATATTGGCTTTAGTATCTTACCCATAGAAAGTAGTAGTTTCGAAATGTTATTAGCGTAAAGAGTAGAACTTTGAGTTGGTAATCGTGATGGGAAATCTGTTAGCGCAATATGTGTTACATCATTGTAAACATAAATTTCACCAGGTTTGGAAGTTTCAATATTACCACCAGCTTCTGCTGCTAAATCTACTACTACACTACCAGGCTTCATTGAATCAATATGCTCCTAAATAGAAACCAAATTATAATATAAATTTCAAAATTTATAATATGCATATGGGTCTGTATAGGAAGTTAAGGCTCCCTAATTGATTGTACAGTGCGGAACATAGACTAAGAATAAAAAACTTTAATTTTAATTAACTGTAAATAAATTCTTAGTTTTCTAAAAAAATTTGGAATCGCACAATGAAGCTTGCACGATCTTAGCTGAAAACTAAAGTTAATCTATTAAATTTCTATTACCTTTTTAATCAGGATCGGTGCTCGTTTTCCAGGAATCAAAGCAGTGGTTATAATAACATCAACTTCTTTAGCTTGTTTAGCAAATAACGCCATTTCAGCATCGACGAATTCTTTAGACATTTCTTTACTATAACCACCAGATGTTCCACCTTCTTCCTGTTTAAAGTTTACAAATCTATTAACTTTGGAACTTGTCAAAAAATTTCCAATTTATTGATGCGTATTAACTAAATTCAAATCTACTCAGAACGACCAGCTGGTGACAAATAATGTATAGATATTACATTTGATTTTTATGACCGGGACGGCGGCAATTTTTCTAAAATTCGAACGTTCTTTATTCAATATTATATTAGTAATTGATTTTCCAAATCAATTAACTGTAATTTATTGAGTTTCCATATTAAGTTACTACTGCATACTTATGGTTCCATGAAACTATGGAAATTGCCAACTCGGGGCAACTAACCTACTTATTTCAAAACTAGATAAAAAAAAAATCAATAATTCTTAACAGTCTTAATTCCCTTCTAGTTTGATAGCAAATGGTTTCAAAACTAAATCTAATACTTTTTTGTTCAAAATTTGACATAAAACTTTTTCGAATTTCACAGATAGGAATGTGAAACATTCGCGCCAAGCTTCTTCAATTTTCAGAATTCTAATTATGAATTTTCTTTACAAGTCGCAACTTTATTGAATAGAAGATATTGCAAAATGTGTACTTTGTCGAGTAAATTTAAAGAAAATCATTCGAACCGTTTTAGAGAACCAAAAAAAATCATGGCACTTTTTAAGTTATAATTACAAATTCTTCAATATCGAAGTTCTGATTGACGAATTTGAAAAATAAAAACTTCTTAATTTGGTACCTAAACATCAAATTGCATTGTTTCATTAATGGTTACTTTGTTCATTAATGCAAAAATATACGCTAAAATTATTTTTTCTAATTTACAGACGTTTAATTTATGTATATTCGAAGAAAAATTAAAAGATAGATAAAAAAGATGAAAATTAATAAACAAAAAAAATTGCATCTGGTATTTTATCCGTCGTAGCATGCATGTTTATATTGTTCCTCACAATATAAACCAAAATAGGAACAATAACCAGATGTTATCCAGCATTGCGGACCCATCCACATATTCAACAATAAAAAATTGCCTTATTATTACTGAAATACAATAAGGTTACTGAAAATTTTCCCCATTATTGTTTCTGCACATCGCCGATCACGAAATTAAATTAATTTCGCAACTTTAAATTGAATTTGAAGATCTGAAGGTCCAAAGATGCTGCTGTAGAAATTGACTGGATTTAAGAGCTTCTCTAAGCTAATGTTAATCTTTTTCTCGCCAAATAATTGTTCCAACATATATTAAGATTATAATTTCTATTTGATAAAATCTTTCGTTTTTTTTTTTTTTGTTTTTTTGTTGAACTCTGCTTGCCAAATTTTGTAAACCGTGTTCCAGTTTAAAGAAGAAAGTAACCAGGGAAATATAATCTCAGAACACTTTAAATAATAAATGTTTGTTTTTATTTGCAGATAAAGCTAAAGGTGATGAAGTAATGTGAAACAAATTTTTGAAAATTAACTTGTTTCCAACATAGAGGGATCACATTCAAGTTTATAGGTTTATGGAACTCTTGTTTGGGAACAATTTATTTCAAAAACAAGGTTGTAAGAAAGCCCGGCACTTTTTTGCTCTCTTGTTAATAATATTCGATCTATGTTGCAGAACTATGTTAACCATAAGAATAAGTATATATATATATATGTTTCTTAATTTTATTTTGTAGCAGGTAGAATCCTTTTCGAATATTATATTATAAAAAAAACATAAGAGAAATTACCTTAATATTAATTTCTAAAAATTGTGCACCCAATGATTCAACTTGTTCCTTTACAGCGGATCTAGTATCAAAAGCTCTAACAACAGCTCCCATGTTCCTCGCTTGACCAATTGCAGCCAAACCGGCAACACCGCCTCCAATTACTAAAATTTTAGCTGGAGGTACTTTACCAGCAGCAGTTATCTGACCTATTTCAATAAAAATTATATTAAAGATAATACAACAAAACAAAAATATAAAATAAACAGGGGACAGTTAAAAATATGTAAGTAGAATGTCGCTAAAATTTACTCTCTGTAACGCCACCTTCATATGAGATCACTTTATGTTGCCCGTAAACTGTAGAGAAAAATGAAACGGCTCAAACACAGTCATGCCTACAAAAGAATTGTTATTCAAATGGACCTTGTTGTTCAAATGGACTGCAGACACAAAAAAAATAGAATTACATTGAATCGTTTGCACAGGGCTTTTTTTTTCAAGTTTATTTAGCAGCGCGAGTAACTTTATCTCAAAATGTCGTGCAAATATAAAGGGAAATTACTACCCATTTATCGACGAGGTCTTGTATGCTCCAAATAACTTCGGGAGCTGTAATAATTAAGTCTTATTTTTTCCATAGTATTTACTTTATACACATAATTCATTAATTTTCTATTGCATACTAATGAAAAAGCAATGGTTAAATATTTAAATAAATACATTTTTCTTTCATATCTTATTTCACCTATTCTCCACGTTCATTTAATTTTATCTCAAAAATGTGATATGAAACACTGTCATGATTTCCTCACTGTAATTCGTCTGTACTGACAGACAAATTATGTTAAAAGAACAATTTTCCTTAAGTTCCTTCAGCCTGAAGATATACCCTTAGTTCCCTTATTTCGTGATAAACTGAAGGCATATCTACAAATTTTAAACTTATTGAAGAATATATCCTTGCATTTGTAATTCTGATAAATCTCAGAATGTTGACCATCTGTTGGGACTGCTCCAAATTAGCTTATATAATATAAATTAAGCAAACACTTAAATATGTCAATTTTTTGCTAGCATTCTCCAAAATTGAAAAGGAACATTACATACAATTTTGGGTGAAAATCTTAGAAGTGTATAACATTATTTAAAAATGATTTGATTTTCCCATTCAAAAAAGTTTTACAAAACTAACTATACATTCATTTCTTTCTCTCCCCCCCCCCCTGACAATATAGAAATACATTTTCCGGTGCCTAAAATTGCATTCCTTCTATCCTTTCCCTCCTTACTTCTTTGTTTTTCCACTCGTCCTCTTCTATATTCCTATCCCGCATAATATTTTGAATTTGTTGCCTCCAACCGGCTGGTCTTCCTTTTTCCAGGCGGTATCCAATCTATAATTTTCTTTGGTAATCTTCCCTCTTTCATTCTTTTTGTGTGGCCATACAATATTAATTGCCTCATTTCTATAAATTGCATAACCGAGTTCTGAACTTTCATTCTTCTCTTCCCCTCTTCATTTCGGATTTTTTCTTGCCTTGATATTCTGGCAGAGCGCCGCCAAAAGTCCATCTCTAATGCCAATAAATTTGCCTATAATCTTGATGAAAGCGTCCAAACGTCTGACACATAGGATATGATGCTTCTGATTGTTTTAAAAATTCTGCTTTTAGTGTCGGCTGTAACGTGTTTATTCCACAGAACGCCGTTTAAGGTAACAAAAATTGCACGCTTACTCAAAAATTAATCCTTGATTTGCTCTCTTTATCCTGTCTTCCTTCTTTTGTAATTTTCACTCCTAAATATTTTTCTCAGTATAGCTAATTGTTCCCATTTCTTATACCAGTACCACCAGCACTTATTTCTCCTATTGTAAGATATTTATATTTATTCATGTTTACCTTAAGCCACGAGTTATTATATTCTTTTAGCAATTTCCTTGTCATGTATTCCATGTCATAATAGTCGAGCTAAAATCAACGGGTCGTCGGCAAATTGTAAACTAAAGCAATTATGTATATGTTTTTGCATTTTTTTCTTCCATATATTCTAAGACTTTCTCTATATAAATTTTAAATAGTGTGGGCGATAAACAGCATCCTTGACGCAACTTAGTGACCATTTCCTTGTAAATGCAAACATTTTGTTTCCCTTTTAGAAAGAAAGATGAAAGAAAACCACAAGTAGAAGTTAATGAAAGCCTCAAAACTATCAATTTCTCAATAATAATAATACAATATTTTGTATTATAACCTTCATAAACGTATGTTTTTTTTTCTTGAAGAAAAAAATTAATAGTTATTATAAGAAAAGATCAAATTAAATTAGACCGAGCTAGTATCGACGATAACGCACAGCTAATGTTCATTAACGCGCGAGACTTTGTCTAAAGCTACTCTCAGTTTTAACAAACACAAACATAAAATATAAATAAATCAGCTAGCACGAATTAGGAACTAAATAGTGTTTTGGACTGAAATGTTAATAATAAAGTCCATTATGTTATGTACTGGCAAAGTCCACCAAGTCAAGTATGGGTCATTCCACCACTAATATCCTGTTAACTCTACACGCGCATTTCTAGAATATATGGACTTTAGAGGAAGACTCCTAATATTTCTCGAAAATTCCTGTCATGTGTATAATTTTGTTATATAAATGCAATAATTTTAGATTAATTTATTAACAGTATGATCGCCTGAGAAACAAATGTTAATTAAATGTATTCTCATTTACATATTACACTCTCTTATTTACATATCAATTATCTCTTATTTACATTCAAATTGGAGCCAAATAAAAACAATAAAAGATTAATTTAGTTTTGTAAATTAATGGATGACAAATTATTCTAATTAAGGGTCATCATGTAAGTTATTATACCTAGCAAACAATATGGTAAAGTTAATAAATTACAATGGCCCATATTAATAATTTTCTTTTCTTTAGATACGTCACATACTTTTTTTCTTCCTCTACGCCATAACTTTTCCGCTATTCAGACATTCTATGTCGCGCAGCCAAGTATAAAAGTCGCTGGCGATTAATATTGTTCGGTTAGTTGGATATCCAGGAAGCACATGAGAACAATCTCGGACGCGAACAATTTCACCCCTCCTCGTCCAAATACTAATAAGATTCAAAACTAATAATATAAAACGAATAAAAAAAAATAGATACTAGATAAACTAGATACTAGAAAATAGATAATAGATAGAGGTAGTTGAATCTAAATTATGTTAAAAATTAGCTCAATTATTATCTTACTTGTAATCTAATGCATAAGTACCTGTCAATATTTAATTCATTAGCTTAGCATTTAGGAGAGCACTTGTACTATTGAGAATCTGGGCAGGGAACAATTAAATGACAGCCAACAACACAAAAACTGTTTTTTAACTGTTCATCCTTTTAATTGCGCGTCGCACAATCTCCTTTAAAGACCCGTATCTCCCTAACCCGAACTTTATATCTATAACTCACAATGCTTATACAAATGATGTCACAGGAATGTTTGGAGAACAGGTAATCGCTATCCCTTAAACCCTAAGGTATCAAGAAACTGCTTTAAATATAACCATAACCAAGCAAAACAACATTCTTCTCGGTAATTTAATCGGTAAAGGGTGTACCTTGATATCCGCTTTCTCTGACTCTCGATTCGAAATCCAAGTTTTTTTTTTTTTGGATATATATAAAATTCAAAATGATTTTGATCATAAAACTATTAGTACTATCGGATTCTGATCCCATTCTCCCTTTCTATTAGAAATGCGAGAATTTCTTAAAAACAAAACCGATTCTGCAGATTATGTTTGGGACAGATCTTAACGATATGCTCCACTGACGGGACAAAATAACAAAAGATTTATAGAAACCCATTTATATTCCCAGTTAAATTAATGGTGAACATAAATTCTCATTTTACTCTTTTTTGACCTTGGCGAGAAAATGCTGTTATAAAGGATTACACTTAAGAGTGTAAAATTCTTCAAAAATATTTAGTCTTAATAAATATGAATTAGGAAACAATTTTCACTGTTTTATTAAAAATTCAAATACCGGCGAAAAATCGAGGAAAATGATTCGCTGCTTCAACAACTGCTCGATAACCAGCAATATTGGCCATTGAACTAAGAGCATCAAATACTTGAGCTCTTGATATTCTAGGTATACAATCCATTCCTGTAAAAGTAATAAAACAATATTAGCTGATATGAGATAAAATAAACAAATATATTATACAAAAAGAAACATAAGTATAAACAGAAAGTAAAAATTATTATCTTGTAAAATAAACCTCTTATCATTTAGGATATTACCCCTCTTAATTTAGACCACTTATAATTCATTATATCATCACACTGTTTCTTAAACAAACAAAATTACTCACCAAATGCAGTAATTTTCCTGGCAGCGAGTTTATCAATTAAAGTCTTATTCTGACCAGGATAAAGAAAAGAGATCAATACAGAATCAGGTTTGAAAAAATTTATTTCAGTCTCTTGAGGTTGTCTCACTTTTAAAATTATATCTGTAAAATAAATCTACCTTTAATTGTTGGCTCAGAAACAAATAAACTGCCTGAACAGCCAATGTGTTTATAAAAAGCAGTACTTAAAAGTCTGCAACTTAATAATTGGAAGCAATGTGAGAAAAATATTCTTGTTAAATAGAGTTTTAATTATTTTTCAAAGGAAATATTTAATGTCTGGGATTTTTTTTTTTTTTTTATATATATATGCATGTTTATTTAGTTTTATTTTAATCTTAAATTAAAAGTATATGGTTTATATATATATAAAGGTATATGGTTTATATATCAATACAAGGTTGTCAAAAGATTTTGCGCTCAAAAAGTTTAAAAACGATTATCTTATTCTTCAAAATATAAATGTCCATTTTCTGCACTTTCATCTGCAAGCATTTCAATTAAGGGACGATACCACACCACTCCTTTACTCATCACCGGAAGTGGGCTGTAGAGATTCTTTGGAAGAGAAAATCTAAGGCAGTATGCTGGATTCGAACGTGAGACCTGCACTAGTCCACCGCACTAACATTTGAGCCAATCCCCTCCTTTACCCTTGGCTTGCGCCAATTAACTAGGGACGGACTTGTGTGTGTTTGTTCTTGACTAAAAGGTAGAGTGTATGTAGTTTAAGTATATACTATTCTAACGAAGTGCATGGTGTAACCTAACTAAGCTGTGGTAACCCATGGGATCGCTACTCCCCAAGTAACTGCACGCAACATAATCCCTTGCAGGCATAAAAAACACATATTCATGGCTAACAACATTTTTTTCATATTCGGACTCTAAAACATGTATTTCCGGTGTAAACTCAATTAAGGATTCTCAATTAAGACTTATTCCGGTAAAAAAGTCAATAAAGGATTAGCCAAAGTAAACACTGATATAAAAATATAACAATATCAAGATAAAGGATTTTTTATCTGATTCTCAGATAAACACTCAGAACCGTTGGGAAAGTTTCCCAGCATATTCCTGCCGGAAATACACGCAATTGGAAGATGCGTTCAATTTAACCTCGATAGAGGATATGGAACCAGGAGATCTTTTCCGATAGTCAGGCAGCCATTAGAGCACTGAACTCCCATTTAATAAGCTCTAAAATGGTTTGGGAATGCCTAGGTAAGCTTAATGACCTGGGCAGGGAGAACAAAGACACCACCCTCTTTTAGGTGGCAGGGCATGTAGGCATTGAAGTGAAGGGAATGCTGATCTCCATTTATGGGTGAGTGACCAGTCTCTCCTAGAGGAACTCCATGAAGGAGGAGGAAACAAGTAGGTCTCAACACTGGTACTCCCTGCCAGGACTGAGGCAAGTAAAGATGCATCGGCCTCAGCAAGAATAAACTCCGCATTCTAAGGGTTTCCTCACAGGGTATTGTAGATTCGGGGAACACATAACGAAGCTGGACTTGGGAGAGTGCAGATTCTGTGGGGAGATAGAAGAAACTCCAATACATCTCCTAACTGCGGTGCTGCCATTCAGAGAAGATTCAGAAACATGGGTCGTTACCAGGAAGAGGAGGGAAACATACCCTTCCTAGATATTAAGATTCCTTAGCGATCTTAACCTGGTGGGGTTGATCTAAGCGAGAGGCTCGCCCATGGCACCTGAAAGGATGCTGTAGGCGAGCCTACGGCATCGACGGGCATAGCACAATAGGTCGCAGTGCAATGGCCCCCTTCACTCCCCCCCCCAAAATCAGCATTATTTCATGCATAAAAACTTTAGTTTACAACCTAGTAGATGTATTAAATTTAAAGAAAATCGTTGCCGCTATTTTCGTGAAAAACTCTGGAAAAATGTTTCGGTGAAGTTGTGCAATTCTGATTGATGGATTCAGATCGTCATGTCGGTTTTATATTTTGAATTATTGTTTTACATGCACGCACATAAACCCATTATACGCTAACATTTGTTTGATAATCTAGGGGCTGTAAAATATATATTTCCAGTGAAAATTCAATGAAATCACAAAACTACTTTGTTGTTATTGTTACTACAAATGGGAACACTCTGTTAGCTAAAAGTGGAAAGAATTTTCCTGCAAATGCAGCGCTTTACCATACAAAGATGAAGACTTGTGACTTTTTTACTTTTTAAGAAAGTTTTAGTTTTGAGTTGTTGTTTTATACTTTTGTGAATCTTTGTATTTTTGTTTTACTAAAAAAAAATTATTATTTAAACGAACTCATGTTAAAAAGAATACTTAGCACAGTTCAGTTGTAACTGTAAACAAACGTTCTGGTAAACTTAAAATGAAGCTAAATATCACTCTTGCTATTATATCATAGCTTACTTCTTATGGAAGTAAAAGAAAAAAAAAATACTTTCAAACTGACCGGCTAAAAAAGCATCTTCTTTCTTAACAATTTTCGCTCCTGCATTTTTATAATCAGAATCACGAAACTTTGCACCAACTCCTGCACCTTCTTCTATAGATACATTGAATCCTTTTTTTATTAATGTAGCCGTAACAGCAGGTGTTAAAGCAACTCTGTAGAAATTTATTATTATTTAAAAAAAATGATATTAAAATATTTTGTCAATAAAACTTTTAAAATTAAACAAATACCTTTTTTCGTCCTTCCATGTTTCCTTAGGAACTCCTATTTTTAAATTTTTATAAGGGATACCCAATGGTTTATCCGCTTCGGAACGTAACTTAGCACTAAAATATATTTTTCTAGATAATCCAAAAAGTTTTGCACGCCTGTGAATATGACGGCGTACTGTAAACTAAAAGAAAACAATGTTTATTAAAACTTAATACTTGGTACTGTTGTTTTTTCTATTAGTCCAATTTAAGTTCTAATTAACTAGTTAAATAGCAAACAATTATCTTGTTTTTAAACAAGGAAAAAAGATAACATAATTACCAATGGTTCAGTTCAGATTAATGAAACCTATTTGTAAAAGAAAAAATACCAATCATCTGTATTTTTGCTTTTTATTTTTGAAAATACTCAAAAAGGAATTGTTTAATTAATTTGAGTTTTACTGGGTTTTCGATTGTTACAAACATTACAAATGGTAAATAAAAAATTTGTGAGAAAGAATTACTTTTTCATTTCCTATTCTTTAGCCTTTCTACTTGTATTTTATTTTATTTTTTTAAACTTTAGAAAACTTAAAAAAATAAATTGTAATAGGACAAATACTCTGGGCTTGTCTTGGCCAACAAAATAGGAACTAAAAAAAAAACATGCTATAACTATAAGTTTAATTTATCAACAGTACTCTATTTATGTAATGTTTTTTTGCAGATGATATTTACCCTCCTACTGAACAGGTGTTCATGGAGGAAGCGGAGAACAAATACACTTTACACGATTCAAACCCAGCTTATTTTGCAATAAACCCAAGCTTATTTTTCATATATAAGTGCCTTAAGCTTACATGGCCAATTTCAAGTGATTTCTTGGATTAAAAGTGGGGGGGAAGGGGGAACCTCCTCTAAATAAATGCGAAGAAATATCTTCTGACATCTGTTTTTTTCTAACAAAAGCTATTTGAAAGAATTAAGAAATCAATTTTCGTACCCAAAATTATCAAAAGCTCCGATTTATATTCGACAATTCGTAGCATTATCAGCTTCTAAGCTATGTCTTGCAGTTCTTAACCTTTGTGGGAAACAAGTTTTATTCACCTTGAAGCTATAGCTCGGCAACTTAGTTGTGACACCTAAACAACAGCTGTTAAGCTCCGCCCATTGCCAAAGCTTTTTAGTAGCTGTGAGACATCATTTGAATCAGCTCTCAGATTTCACAACTAAGTTGTCGAGCTTATCATCATGAATCACTGAAGTGATGGGACATGAATCCATATCTTTAGGCAACCCACTCAAAATGAGTTTTTTAATTTTTTATTGCAAATTTTCTGATGGTCTGCAAAATTGACTGTTTTTCAATTTTTGATTATTTTTCAATAATTGTACATGTATCTATAAATTTGCTTATAGATACCCCACATACTTCCATCAACATCTACACTTCTATGAAGTTCAAAAATTCAATTCAATCTCTTCGGTAAATCCTGCGCTTAGCTATTTCTTTTCATTGCCACTTGTAAACTAAGCAATGCAACATAAATTAGGATATTTTCAGACGAAATGAAAAAAAAAAAATCAAGTAAACTTTCTCTCTGACTTATTACAATATTTTAAAATGCGTACTCAAATATGATTCAACCAATCAAGGAATTTATACTCATGCACATTTAAGATTTGACAATTATTATTATTATTGAAACATCTGCGAAGTAAGAAAGAAATACCTAATAAATAAAAAGCATGTGGCTAAGACAGATATCTAGGACCTTGACCGAATAATTTGCAGTTTACCGTATATTACCTACCTACGACAATCTTTATTTAGCTATTAATAAACATGCAGAGTGTGAAAAAAAATGTAAACAATCAAATTTAGGATAGCCAAATCATCGAAGAAGTTGCCAACTTCCTGTAATAAATTTGTTCTGGAAATAAAACAATATTGATGTTTATTCATTGCTGCGGTTTCTATTTTTAAGTGAAGAGAAATGTTCAGTTTACTCAGAGTCCTATACTATCTGCAGCAAGGCTTCTAAAAGCTAATTAATATAATGACTACTATCTATGATTATGTAATTTGATAGCAGATATATCCTAGCTATCTAAGGTTATAATAAGGTTCTTTAATCATTATTTTCAATGTATAAATGGCGTCTATTATATCAATAACTTTGAATTTGGTTATTTTTTTTTTTTTTAGGATATTGAAATATTGTAATTTGCAACAATAATAAAGCCTTCCATAGAAGGTTTCAACGTCAGATCAATTTCAATTTAAGAAATACTAATAATAGTTACCGAAAACTAGAGTGATAGAAATTACCAAATATAAGGGCATCCTACAACATAAAACATACACCATTATGCCTTTCACAAAATTTCTTTGAATGAAAAATAAAATAAATCAGCAATATCCAAGTAAGTATTAAAAAGCAAGTTATTAAGAATATAAAAGACAACATTCAGGCAGTAAACTAACTGCGAATCGTACTAACACAGAAAAATTGGCTAATATATGTGGAGTTTGAAAAATTTTTGACATCATTTTTACACGTGGCAAATTTAAGCATATGCCTGAATTCACGTTTTTATTGTTATGTAATATCTGCCTAGTATTATTCCCTACACAATGCTATATCTGGTTTGTTTTTATTTTGGACAAAATGTCTAGACGCTGAACTGAATTAAACTTCATATAAACAAAAAATTATTATGTAAGAGCAGTAATTACCACTAATTTTTTTCTGTTCTATATTAAATAATAAAAAAGTTGAAAATAACTAAAAGAGAAATTAATTACAAAAATTTTCTGGTTTAAATAAACCGTTTCACATTTAAATGATTGAATCACAATCCACTACTATATTCTTTCACCTTACAGTAATAAACTAAAATATTTTGTCCAAAAAATGATTAAATATCGTGAATTTCGGTGAAGGAAATAATAATAATCAGTTACAAAATAGAAACTGCAACACTAGCTCCACATAGAACAATAAACATTAAAACACCTGTTGAGCACATGGGCATTTGCACATTTGAAAGCAGTGTTAATATATAATTTCAATTAAGCAAATTTTCAAAACACAAAATTAGTTGTTTGTGGCAGAAGAAATTACTACCTTCCCATAACTCCATAGACAACATAAAACAAAACCATTAACAGTGCAGACAACATACATACCATGATTTATGCTGGAATAGATGATTCGTTTTAAAATTAAACTAGATACTGAAATAAAACGAGGCACTTAAACTTAAATTAGAACCCGTCCGGCCAACAGACGCAAAACAGAAACAGGCCGGTAGGGATTAAGAGGGAGAAATACAAGCAATGGCTATAAATTCAGGGTTGCCAAGATACCATTGTAATCTTTCCCTAATATTCATTTAAAAAAATACAAAATTTCCCATTTTGCTACTTTATAAAAATCTTTCCCTAGCAACAGAATAATAAATAAATGGTCCTGTCACTTATTAGTTATTAATGTTACTAGAGTTGTTTGTTATTAATTCATGTTATCAGTGACAGTAATTTTTTTTTTTTAATTGTTAATTAACAAATGCCAGTGATAAGTTTTCTTTATATAACTTGTAATTTTTTGTCATAATATTATTATTATTAATTCACTATCACTTGAAATAAGATAAATATTATAAATTTATTATTAAATTTTAAAATATTTTAGAATTAAATATTCCCAAATTTTGCTTTCTCTACTTCTAAAAAAAAAAAAAAAAAAAAAAAAGAGAAAGTAAAAATATTGCGTTCAAGCCAAGTTTTGGAAAATAAGTTTTCATTGAAAATATAGATTTTGGAGTCCCAATCCTATTAAGGCCCTCAAGATTTTGTTAAAAACTTGGTAAATATAAATCGGTTACACTAGTATTTCTAATATTTTTATTTAGAATAAAAATTTGTCGGAAAAATTGATTTCAGAGTGGCTTTGTAAGAGGTGCGATACCACCTCAAGTTTTCTTTATAGTGCATCTTAATGTAAAATGCATACATCAATCTATATTAACGGCCACTAAAAGTGCAGCTTGAAGAACTTCGAGTAACAGGAAATGCAACTTTTATTATTTCAGATTTACGCAATTTTCTTCAATTTTCTTTGACTTTGACAAGACGATTTTAACTAACAAGACGATCGCTTTTTTTCTTTCATAAATATGTGGAAGTGATAACATTTACTGGATGATTTTAAACTTCTTATACTATCTACACACATAAAAATCTATCATTTTTATTTGAAATATTTTCCCCGGGAGAATTGATTAAGGGGTGCCGGAGGAACAGTAGCGTTATGCTATCTTCTAAAGCATATATAGTTTTATCACCTATATAATATTAATACACAATAGAAGCATTAATAGAATTCCAAATTTGAAGAAATTCGGTGCGACTTTATGGAATGGTTTTTTGAGTTTTTGAAATTTTCTCGAGAACGACTATAACGATTTCCTTTAAAGTTGGTATGCTAACTTCAAGATTAAAAACGTATTGGTGTTTTGTCATAGCATGCATATTTCTGATGTTTCTGACCGGTTTCGGATTTTTATCCAGAGTAAAGTTAAGTTTTGTATAAAGAGTTGACTTCAACTTAATGTTAACACACTACACTTGCCGCAGGTTAACCTTTCGCGCATACAATCAACAAATGTAGTATCTAACAGAAACATTAAGTTGCACAGAAACAAGCAAGTTATCACGAAAAATATTCCTGATACTGTACAAGTCATAATGATTAATGATTTTTAATTTTTCTTACTCCTAAATTTTTGAAATTGAGTTTCCACCGGAAATACAAGTTTTGAGGTCTCCTGAGTATGAAAAATGTTTATAGCGAATGGTCTTTGTGTATGTCTGCTATAACAGAATATCTCAATTAAGAAAAATCACAGGCATTTCAATCTTGATATTCCGTTTAGATACTGTCACCGCATCAGACCCGAAGGATTCAAGTAAAATCCATCAACCGGAAGTACGACTTTACTGAATAGTTTTTCACTTTTTCTTTTTATGTTTATATCTATGTACATACTACATAAATACCTAACCGGAAATGCAATATTACAGTGTAAGTTTTTGGAGTTTTTGGAATTTTCTTGAAATCGACTATTACGATCTCCTTTAAACTTGATATGTTAACTGTACAAATATAAACGTATCATTTTTATTTGAAACATTTAAAAATAAAAAAAATTATTTTGAATAGTTGTGCAGGATTTGACGCGTTAAAATTCAAATGTTATATGAATTTGGTTCAGTATTTCTGAACTGGGCCACAGTATATTCATTTCTCTAACTGCCAAGGTTAGTAAGTAGGTACTTATCACCCTACCACCGCTGTATTTATTTATGTTATGACAAATATATAAAACATGAGTTTAAAGAAAACTTGTCATTTTATATATACTCGTAATTGTACTAACAGGAGATAAAAGGAATTCCAGAGAGTGTTTCACATTAGATTTTTTTTATATTTGTTTATATTTTGTTTTTTTCTGGAACAGCCTTAAGTTGGTTCACTAAAAAATACATATTAACTAATTGTTAGTCTTTCGGAAGAGATAGTAGAAATTAACAGTGGGAGTCAATTTTAATAATCAATCAATTTTTTAAATAAAGATAGGATTATATGTATACAATACACTTATCACGTTTACAAGAAAATGATTTGAAACCATTTTCGAGGAGTTCCTGAAAAACTCAGAAAACTATTCGGAACATTTCCAATTAACCATTATTCTTCAGTCAACTGTAGAAGTTCAGGAAGATAAAATCTGAGGGAACCATGCCAGGGATTCGAACATTCGAACACAAATGAGTTAATATCATCCTTTTTATTTCGTTGTACAAAAAATAATAAAATAAAATCAATCTTACCTGAGGGATTGAAGATAGGCATGATGTTAATGATTGAATTTTACGCTTAGTGTCAGTAGTGAGGACTAAAATTGTCAAATAAAACTGCTTCAACCATTTTCGTTAAACGTGATAAGTTAATTGTTTCACATTATTTTGAAAACATTTTCCGGGAAATTTATTTTTATGAGAATTCTGAAGAATATTATTAGAATTCAGTTTTTTGTTTGGAATCGATAGTCTATCAATAATCGATAGTGGTCTGTTTCTGTTGTTTACAATGTAGTCACATAAAGATAGCTCTTTATTACGTGCTAACTTGCCAAGAACTGACAAACAAAATGTACTATTCTCACCGGCCGTACTTAAGTTTAATATTAAGTAAACTAAATCTTTATTTTAAATTGTAAAAATTGAAGTAGAAAAATTGGTTTATGAATTTTACCATACGAATTTTTTGAACAAGACAATCGCAAATGTAGATCGTTAGATTGTTGTAGCGGGATTATTGCACTACGATCTGAAAGATCTGTTGTGCCCCTCAGAACTTACTCAGTGCACTGTCGGCCTCCAAGCAATGTACTCTAGCTCAGTCAACACTGCCCATTACCTCACAGTGAATTTGTAGAGGATCCTAGGAAGAGAAAATCTAAGGGCAGCATGCTAGATTCGAACCCGGGACCTCCGCAGTGCTACCACTGAGCTAACCTTCCTTCTCCCTTGGCTTACGCCAATTAACTAGGGACGGAGACCCTAGTTTGTGCACGGGTTTGTCTTTGACTAAAAAGTAGAATGTATGTAGTTTAAGTATATACTATTCTAATGAAATGCATGGAGTACTGAACTGAGGTAACCCGTGGGATCGCTACTCCCCAAGTAAATGCAAGCAACAGATACCTCTTGCGGGCACCTCAATTGTAAAATTTCCTAATTACTTTAATTACCGAACTAAAACATTAAATTTGAAATATTTCAAATAATATTACTTTTTCAATATAAATGAAACAAAAATTTGTACTTATTAAATTTAATTGTCACATTCCAAACGAATGTATGGGCCAAGGCCGATAGAATTAGAATGTAAATATAATAGAAACCTTTTATTCAAACGATATTATTTTTCATAAAAATTAAATTTTCGCTTAAAAAAATATAATGTACGAATTTTATTCTTTCGTCAAGGACTTTTTTAATTAAAGTTCAATAACCAGAATCAGTCAAGGTGAATGTCATAATCACCATGCCACGGTCATTATTTGCCATTCATTTGTTAATTGGTTATAAAACTCTCATGTAAATGCATAACAACTTACAATTTTATCTACCTTAAATTTTTAAATTCATAAAATAATGAATTGGAATCAAATTGTCAGTTGGCCAACAACGCCATTCAACGTAAATTAAAGTATTAGTCATCCAATACTTAAATAACCCCAATATTTTATATAAAATCTTCTATTAAAGAATGAAAAAGCTATAGTTGGCCTATTGTTTGTGGGAAAGAATCGGAAATATTTTCCGTGATAGCCTGTTTCATTTTATAGTCGTCTAACTGTTTCAGCTGTTCGCCTATCATCAGGATGTCTTGATGATGTGGTAACACAGACTTTCACACAAGAAAAGCAGTATATACAGTCCGGGTGTATGTTTAAATTAAAAGTAATAGTTTATTGAATATGTGGATGGATCTCCGCAATGCTGGATAACATCTGATATTTTATCCGTCGCAGCATGCATATTTTATTTTATGGTCAAGGTTTCAGATTTTCATCCATCGTCAGAGCAAATTCACCAAGTTCGTGCAGAGAGTTTCCTTCAATTTAATGTTTCTATTACACTCACACTTGTTGGTTGTATATAATATGTGGGGGGGTTGAAAGTTTATGTTATGAGCATAACCTTATAACCTCCCCACTTCATTAATGTCTGTTTCGTGTCTGGCCGAAGATTAGCTGAAGTCTGAGCTCTCAGCAATCCTCAGCTTAATCCATTAAATAGTGGCAATCTAGTTTTGTGATAGAAATATTTATTTCCATTCTAAGGTTAACAAAACATCAACATTATAAAATAACAATAATAAAGATAAAAATCAGCACAAAGTCTGAAAGCCTTATCTAATCTCTTATCCTTCTGATCTGCAGACATTTAGAACACTGATATACCAGGTTCAAGGATTAGGTTATGGTCTAAGTTGTTTTCTTAAAAATAATAAAATATTTGTTAATTCGAATGAAATCATTTTATTCGCTCAATTTCATTAAGTTTTAAAGCTGAAATAGACATTATTGATTGCATTAAATTACCAAATAACTTCTAAAGATACCATTACTTTTACTTTCAAATAAACCCATTTTTAATTAACTAAATGGAAGTCATGGCACAGCTTCCACAGAAACCATTAAATAAATTACAAAAAATATTTCAAATAGAAAAAAAAGTTTGTATGTATATGTAGTAGAATATTTACTAAATTTAAGGGAAATTTATGGTACCGTTTCCTACAAAATCATGAGAAACATAAAAAACACAGATTGTACTTAATGCACTTCCGAATAACCTATTTTCTTCAGATTCAAACTTAAATTTTTTTTAACAATTCAATTGAACCCTTAAGAGAAAAGCCCAAGAGCACCGCTCACCTAAAACCCTCTTAGAAATCAATTTTTTCTAAAAAGAAGAATTTAAATTAAAAAAAAAATCTGGCGTGAAATAATCATACAACTTTCTCTTACTCCAGTTTTCAACATTATAATTGACAAATTTTATTGGTAGTGCACCAAATTTAATGAAATTCGTCGAAAACTGAAAAAACTGTTCAATAAAAGCGCACTTCCGGTTTACTAATTTTCTTGAAACGCGAAATTTTGACCATCTATTTATTTCTAATTAATTTTTTTGTATGATAGGATTGTATAATCAACTATGAGAGAAAAATTTAGAGAAAAACATAACCCCACCCCCTCCCCTAAAAGTGGCCTTAAATGAATTTTCCCAGAGAAATGTTTTAAATAAAAGTTGCACATCATTGTATGTGTAGTTAATATTGCAAATTTGAAGAAAATTGTTGGAGCCATTTTTGAGAAAATTGCAAAAAAGTTTAAAAAAAAACAACTATAAAGTAGTACTTCCGGTTGAGGAATTTTGACAGATATCGTACTCTCTCAGATCCCATGGCGATACCTAAACGGAATATCAAAGTTTAACTTTCTTTCGTTTTTGAGCTATGCTGTTTTTATATACACACATAGACAATTTTCTAAAAACCACTTTTTTGGAGTCAAGGGTCCACAAAACGGTTATTTCCGGTGAGAACCTGATATCCAAAATTTGACATGATGACAATACTTCCTCTAGGAGTAAGAGAAAGTAATATATTCTTAATAGTACATACGAAATTGAAGAAAAAAGTAAAAACTGAAGAAAATAAACAGTCAATAAAGTCGCTCTTCCAATTAATTAGCTAATTTGAATTGAAACCTCTAAGTAGGAGGTTTCATTGGAACTCAATTTTTAGGAGGTTATGATTGGAACTCAATGAAATATCAAGTTAGAGATTTCTGTGATTTTTCCGTATTTTAAATATTTTGTACACACAAAGAAACACACAATACTATATCGATAGATACTCTCATAGACTCACACGATTCGTTAAAAATTTTGTTCATACCCAAAAATAACAGTGAGAGAGACGAAAAAGTTATCTTTAACAGTAATGGGTTAGAGTTGCATCTTTAGCTCCACTAACATGCATAAATTTGTAAAAAAAAAAGTAAAAAATTTTATCGAATTTTATAGATAATTAAAAAAATAATATTTTTTTAGTATTATTACTTTCTCTTACTCCTAGTAAGAGGAAGTTTTGTAATCGTGTCAAATTTTCGATATCGAGTTTTCACCGTAAATATCCGTTTTGAGGTCCCCTGAGTCCAAAAAAGTGGTTTTTAGCAAATGGTCTGTGTGTGTGTGTCCGTGTGTCCGTGTGTATGTATGTATGTGAACAGCATAGCTCAAAAACGAAAAATCGTAGAAAGTTGAAATTTGATATTCCGTTTAGAGGTCACCATGGGATCTGACTGTACGTTATCTGTAAAAATTCCTCAACCGGAAGTACCACTTTACTAGTTGGATTTTTTACTTTTTTGCGATTTTCTCAAAAATGGCTCCGACGATTTTCTTTAAACTTTAAACATCAACCACACATACAAAGAGCTACAACTTTTATTAGAAACATTTCTCCGGGAAAATGCATTGAAGGGCACTTTTGGGGGATGGGTGGGGTTAGGTTTCCATCTAAAGTGCTATTTCAGTTTATTAGACAATTCTGCCATCTAAATAATGTTAATTAGAATTAAATATGTTGTTGAAATTCCGAGTTTGAAAAAATCGGATAACCGGAAGTGCGTTTACTTTACCATTTTACTAAATGATTTATTCACTTTTTCGCAATTTTCTCAAAAATGGCTCTGACGATTTTTTTGAAACTTCGTATATAAACTAAACATGCAAAGATCTACAACTTTTATCTAAAACATTTCTCTGGGAAATTTCTTTTAAGAGCACTTTTAGGGGAGGGGTGGGGTTAGATTTTCATCAAAGTGCTATCCTATTTGATTTATACAATTCTATCATCCAAACATAATTAGTTAGAAATAAATAGATGGCTGAAATTCCGAGTTTCAAGAAAATTAGTAAACCGGAAGTGCAGATTTACTGAACAGTTTTTTCAGTTTTCGACGAATTTCATTAAATTTGGTATACAAACTATAAAATTTGTCACTTATCATTTTGAGAACTGGAGTAAGAGAAAGTTGTGTGAGTGTTTCACACCAGATTTTTTTTATATAGCTACGATGTTTCCAGCATAACATTTGGATCATATGTATGAAAGAAAAGTTTTAGTAGACTCTAATTTTTGGTAAATAAGTTTTATTTTTTTGGTTTAAAACAATTAAAAACAGGTTTTTCATCAAAATAAATATTAATAATGAATTGTTTGAAAGTAGAGCAAACCGGATTTATTATTCAATATATATATTTAACTGGTAATACAACTATGTTATAATTCACTTTATTTAGTATTTTGTCTTTTGTAATAAGGTACTAGAAAAAAAACAATCCCAGGCGACAAATGAAAGCATTAATATTATTATTAACCAGGAAGGACTCAAGGAATTTCAGGTTCTTAGGTATGCACAACACTGATAGATACAGGTCTACCATATTTATTAGAAACATGTATCTGAGTTATTTGATTTGACATATTCTGAGATAGGAATAACATTAGTTTTCCCTTTAAATTCATTGTCACTACAAAAGGATTTACAATGCACGCAGTAAGTTTCCAAAAAAAATCCCTTAATTTTGGTTTTTAAAGAAAGTTTAAACTGTAAAAAAAAAAAAAAAAAAAAAAAAAAAAAAAAAAAAAAAAAATCGAAAGTTTTTATAGAATTGATTCAGAATTATTATTTTAATGAGGTGAATCGAAATAAGCAGCAAAATTGAAATATCACATTAAGTTGCTAAATATATAAAAAGGAAAAATAAATAATCATTTTAACAAGATAAAAAGTTACGTTATTAAATGACTGGTTATGTTATAATGCAATAAACTAGTCTGCAAAAAAAAAAAAAAAAAAAAAAGGTCAATATTACATAAACACATTTCATGACGTTGTTGGATTAAAAAGAAATCACCCACTCTCAGTATTATATTTTGTAACTTTCAAAAAAATGTGCTTTAACTTAAAAGAACTAAGAAGTCTATACTTTGCTGCTCTATTTTAATTTAAATAAAATAAACAAAAGAAATAATAAATAGATGTGAAAGACAAATGCCCTAATTAAAATAAAGGTACTGCTTAAATTATAAAAGCACAGACTAAAAGATAAAGCATGAGAAAAAACTCACTGAACAGAACTAATGTCCTTTCTTTTAAATATTATTTTTACCACATGAAATAAAGTTATTATCATAAAATTACACGTGCAAATTGTTCTCCTCATTAAAAACTAGGTGGCCAGTTGTTAACCTTGACTGTAAGGTCGATAGCATCAATAATAATTATTATATAAGGGTCATCCATCGAATGTTCATTTGCAGATCTTTTAGAAAAAATAGCATCAACTATTATGTATAAGGGTCATCATCGCATGTTCATCTGCAGATCTTCTAGAGAAAAAAATTTATAATAATTTTATCTACGTATTCCCGTATTTATTAGAAAAAAAAGAAAGAAAAAGAAATTGATTTAAAAGATAAAAGAAAAAAAACTATTTGTAATACTAACTGGCACGACTTTCTGTAACTGCAATTATGAGAATTTCAATTGCCATTTTTTAAAAAACTTGCAATGTCTATTAAGCAAGTTAGGTTAGGCTTGCATTCGAGAAAATTCTGGTTTAAAGATTTTCTTCAAATTTGGAATTCTAGCAAATCATTAATTTATCGTAATATGGTATAAATAAGGAACCATACATTGTACAAAAGAAGCAATTTAGAGGAAAGAGGAATGGGCCCCCCCCACAATATGATGCCCCAAAAAATCAAGTTTCCTGAAAAAACATTTAAAATAAAACTGATGAATTATATAGATCGTAAACAATGTGAATGATAATCGTTGTAGTAATTTTTGAGAAAATTGCGAGAAATTGAAAAAATTATTCAGTAAATCGCACTTCAAGTTGATAGACTGACTGAAATCTTTGTGTCAAGTGCCGTTACGGTACCTAAATGGAATATCAAGTTTGAGCTTCGTGTAACTTATTATTTTTGAGATATGTATTTTGCTTCAAATATGCTTCTTTCTTTTTTTGTACGCCCGGATCTTCAAAACATGAATTTCCTGTGAAAACTCAACTTCCAAATTTTGCTGATAGCAATACTTCCACTTATAACAGTCAGATAAAGTAAAAACTCAAGTTAATTTCATTCAAAAAAGCAACAAAATTCCAAGTTAGTAGAATTTCTTTATAAATCTTGTCTGCTTATTCCCTTGCTTGGATGCCAAATGCAATGATTCATGTACCTTTTAGCATATTTGTTTTTCTTTCTTATAATATTATTAGCAAATTTTGCAATGAAAGCTAGTGGCTCAGAGAATTTGCATGTTAAGTATTCCTCAGTCAATATTTCAATTTACCAAGAGATGTTACCTACATTTTTTGAAATATGTATAGGCGGGGCTATCTATTATAAATAAAATTAATTTATTGAATATTACAAGCTTTCACAATAAGAGGTTCGGATGAGTGGTCTGTTTATTAAGCTGCTCATTAAAAAAAAAAGTCAGCCCATGTTGATAACATTTAGTAAAATTTTCCTTCTTATAAACCTCTTGGAAAATGATCTTATACAGAAACGTGTATAGGAGGGTCATTCAATAAGTAAAGAGACAAATCGCTGTGGCTTATAAACGATGTATTTAATCAATACAAAACTTGGGCTATTTTTCTACATAGTCCCCAGCTACATTCATACATTTGTCCCATTGTTCTTCTAATTTGTGTATGCATTGGATTTTGCACCTGATTTTTAACTTCTTCATTGGATTGAAAACTTTTCCACATGGAGCCTTTTTAAGCGGTCCAAACAAATGGAAGTCCGATTGGGCGAGGTCGGGGCTGTAGGGGGATGTGGAAAGGATCTCCCACCACACATTTTGAAGTGTTTCTTGAGTTAACTGTGCCGTGTGTGGGCGCGCATTGTCATGAAGCAAAATCACGCCTTTAGTCAAGAGTCCACGACGTTTCTTTCGAATGGCAGGCCTTACTTTGTTTGCGAGCATATCACTGTAATACTGGCTGTTGATGGTTCGTTGATCTTCGAGATAGTCATAGTAAATCGGCCCCCTATGAATCCCAGAATATTTGGAAGTTGCAACTTCAACCGTTCGCTAACTTCGTTGCTCGTCAAAGACACTTTACACAGCCAATTTTTAAACTGTTCGAATCCGTTTATAACCGTGTCGAACGATTCAAAAAATTATTCCTATACACTTTCAACATTCTTTCGTGGATTTCAGTATTTTTGATTCCCTCTGGAACTAAAAATCTAACCACTGAGCGTTGTTCATCTAATTAATATTAAAAAAAGCATTGCTAGAATTTCAGCTTTGAAGAAAACTGATTAAACAAAAGTGCAGCTTCACTGAATAAGTTTAAGAGTTTTTTTTTTAGAAGGAATTTTCATGGAAACTACAATTGCGATTTTTTTTGAAACAGTCACAGATATAAACGTATCACTTTTATTTGAAACGTTTCCTCAAAAATTGATTTCAGAAAGTTCCGAGAATTGGTGGCGTTAAATTTCAGATCTAATTTGGTTTGTTGCAATCTTGACGATATCTATTTGGATTATATTGTAATAATACTTCTCCTATCTGCCAGGGTTGGTACTTGTCACTACATGATTACATTTAATGTCAGAACTAATCAGTAAAATTGAAATATTAAAAAATGGTCATTTTATAGTTAATAGATTAACAGCATTAAGAGAAAATCTTATGAGTGTTTATTTCTCTAATCTTATTTATTAATATTGTAAAATGGATGTTGAGATTCAGTAAAAAAAAAAACAAACAAACTCTTTTTTCAAATTTTCACCGATGTTTCGGCTACTTTAGGAATTCCTCAATACTGAGGTTCTCCTCAATCAAAAACTTCTTTTAGATGTGCTCTCCACAGTTCTCTATCCTGAATTTCTTCCTCCCTCAAACCATTCCCTTACAAACTTTCCACTTCATCCATCCATCCATCTTCTTTTTCTTTCTTCCACGTTCCAATCAAGGGCCAGCCTAGGCAGTCTGTCCTCTCCCATTCTTCTCACATTGCCCTAACACTCTAACCGTTTCTTCTCTATTCTCTGAATAAGTACACTGTTCTTTACTTCCATCTTTTCTCTGATTTCTCGGTTAAGTCCTCGCGATACTCTGGCAGATCTTCTCCAATAATCCATTTCTGTGGACAGTAATTTCTTCCTTAGATCGGCGGCCAACGTCCACGTCTCAGCTCCGTAAAGCAGTACACTTTCCATTTTTCTATTTGAATTTCTTAAAAACTACAGTTTAACTTGTGATATATTATCACCAAGTGTTAAGGAAATGATTTAATTATCTTATTTATCATAATTACGGATTTGATTCCGAATTGAGCTCGTATTTGTAGACGAAGTCTTGTGGGAGGGGGGATGGAACTTTCCTTAAGTAGTACTCATGTTGAACGCTAGAGTAGCTTAGAGTTGCAATGCTCGAGCAGACTGCCCATTGTTAACTGATTACCGAATACTCTCGAGCACCTGATGAGAAACTAAGTATAAGGATGCCCAACTTAACGCACTGAAACTATTATATTGATTATACGAACCGTTTCTGAGCTACAAGCGCTTTGTCTCGTTACTTATTGAATGACCCTCGTATTTTTTATTAATCAGAACTTAATAATTATAATTTTCTCATGTACAAAGTGTAATCAAAATTAAATGTTAATGCGTCAAATGTAATTAGGCAATTTCATTTGAAGCAAAACATTCCTAAAACTATGCTTCGATTTTTTACTGATTTGGAGGAAATTGCATTTTTGAATTTCTGTCGCTTTTA
Organism: Triatoma infestans; assembly: GCA_011037195.1. Classification (NCBI taxonomy): domain Eukaryota; kingdom Metazoa; phylum Arthropoda; class Insecta; order Hemiptera; family Reduviidae; genus Triatoma; species Triatoma infestans. The sequence goes on along the minus strand of JAAEAF010002456.1, from coordinate 36,966 downwards.
GTAGTTCTACTTGTTATATGTGTATAGATCAAGTCAGATATAAACATATTGATGTGAAACACTTATAAGACGTTTTTCTTACTTCATTTCTCACACCCAAAAGACAATTCGTTTTTTCCATATTTGAAATTTCTGAAACACAATTATGTATATTTAGTTTTACTGAAATAGAATCTAAAGTCACCACAGACTTCCTAAAGGAAATATTTTCAGAAAATTGTTTGAAACCTAATATGAATGTTTGTTTTTTTTTTCACTTCTCGATACTCTCCAAAATGGCTTCAAGATTTTCTTTGCATCCTCACTAATTAAACCAGTTTTTCCAAATATTTTTCCAGCAAAATTTATTTTTGGAAAGTTGTGGGATGCCTGCAACTTTCCTCTAAAATGCCACTTCGTTGCATTGTATAGTTCTACCACATGGGTACAGACAAAGAAATAATGATCTAAATAGTGTCCATACTTTTATCGTTTTTTTTTTATTCACACCCTAAAAATCTCTTTACAATATGTCGTTCCTAAAATTAGTTCATACAATAATAATAATAAAATAAAGTCATAAGTATTCTTAAAACTAAGTATACAACACATTTTGTGGATTCTGTGAGAACCAGAATTTTAAGTTTGTGTAAATTGCATAATTCTGGGTTAAATAAATGGTGAAGCTATCATCGTACGGTCTGTATTGTAGTCAAATTCAGCACACTTGGGCAAAATGTGCAACTACAAATTAAATACCACTGTCACATTAGTTGAAATGTAGCTACAATTAACAACTACAAATGTAATTGTAATTGCTTTAGCAGTTTTATTATTTTTACCTTCTAAATTAAATCTAGTTGGAACTCGTAATTACAACTAGTAGTTGAGAAACGTCAAACGCAACTACCAGCTTGTATGTAGTTGTAGTTGTTTAATTATAAAACTGGCAACTATAATTTTTTGTTCTTTTTTTTTTTTTACATTGGCAATTATAATTATTGCCATGCAATTTATACATTCTAAATAGTATAAATTAGATTCTTTAGCAAAATTAAGTGTTTTTTTTTTCTTTTTTAATTCTGATTCTAATTAAAATGTAACGAATTCCAACGTCAATACCGAAGCATTATCATTTATATGACAGTAGTTAACTCATAACCTACATGATATTATAAAATGGGATGGAATGCTCAATACTAATGTATATGTTGTTGTATTTGTTGTGGTTGGTACCGTAGAGCTGCTGGAAAGCATCAGAGAAATTTTTCCATGATAGCCTGCTTCTTTTGGTGGTCATCGAGCGGTTTCAGGCGTTCGCCTATCATCAGGGCGAATTTTGTCAAAACAGTATGTTAATATAGACTTGCACAGAGCAAATTCAGTTAATACACTCAGAGTGTTATTAACTCAATTCAGTGCATTAACTGAATTTACTCTGTGCATGTCTATGTTATCACACTGTTTTGACAAAAACATTCTGATGATGGGCGAACGCCCGAAATCGGTCGATGACCACCAAAAGAAACAGGTATCTTCTCTGATGTAATTGTATTTGTACATATTTGTTAATAATAAAGATTAGACTCCAAACCAACAAACAAAAACTTTTATCAGTAAATAAAAAACTTGTTCAGTAAATGCATAAACAATATCTTCTTGACCTTTTGGATGGGTGGGGGAGAGATCATAATGTACATCAACGACAAAATTTATTTCGTTATAATTTTTTTATATTTTTTATTTGAAATTTACAACTGTACAACGTAATGCACAGAAAGTAAATATGTTGAGAAGAAGTATAAATTGGCATGCAATTAACGTGAATGTTGGTCACCCAGTGGTGGCCAACATTAATTCAAGTGATCTCGTGGCCATCAGCGCCTAAGCCGCGGACTGGATGTCCGGGAAGTGATCGGAAAGAAAGGTGTTGTACGAGAGGGTTCGGGTGCGATCTGAGCTTTTCATGGAACTTGATATAACGGGATTTAGCAAGGTCTGCTACGAATGGAACTGAGATCAGTATGTAGAATGAGGTTTGAAACATAGAAAGGAGCGTTAGCTAATCGGCGAAGAATTTTAGATTGTAAGGTTTGTATGCGGTTTAGATTTGATTTTTTGGCAGCGCCATAGAGTTCTAGTCCGTAAGTCCATATTGGCATAAGGAGAGAAGTGTATAGTCTTATTTTATTTTGTAAAGTTATTTTTGAACGTTTGTCAAGTAGTTTAGCGAGTAGTCGGTATCTTATGTTGAGGTCTTTTCTTTCAGTCGAGAATGAGGATTCCATGTAAGTCTTTTGTCCAGGTATAATCCAAGATATCTCACATGATCTGCAGGCGGAATAGGATTTTGTGTATGTAGACCGGAGGAAGAATTTTACGGTCGAGGGCGAAAACCATATATTTAGATTTAGTAGGGTTTATTTTGATTCTCCATTTGGTAAGCCAATTTTCTATAATACGAAGATGGGCTGGCAAATTACGAATTGTGAGGACGGGGTCAGAACCTGAGAACAGGATTGCTGTGTCATCGGCGAAAGTGTGTATAGATGTACAAGGATGGGTTGGTAAGTCAGCCGTGTAGATGGTGTAAAGAAAAGGAGCTAGTACACTTCCTTGAGGAACACCAGCAAGGATAGGATAAATTGAGGACAGCTGGGTTCCGTGACATACCTGGAAATATCTATATCGACTAAATATGATTTATAATAAGGAAATATGTGGACGATAGGATGCTTTTTAACTTCCACAACACCCGCACAATATTGTTTCGATTCGAGAGCGACAGCGATGGCGTCTACAACTCGATTTGCTTGTTGGATAGTGGAATGGGATTGGCGGAATCCAAACTGATGATTCGGGATGTGTTGCAGAGAGGTAACTATTGTTTGAAGACGGGATAATAAAATTTTTTCGAAGATTTTACCAAGAATCGGAAGAAGACTTATTGGTCGATAGGAAATAGGACATTGCGTATTCTTATTAGGTTTGCAGATCAATTTGATATAGGAAAATTTCCATAAAAGTAGAGAAATAGGTATTTCGAAGGATTGCGTTGTAAATTGCCGTGAGAAAAATTATTGCCTTTCTGGGAAGCTGGTAAAGTACGTTGGAGGTGATAAAGTCATAACCAGGACTTTTCTTTTTTGGGAGATGGAGAATGACTTGTTTGACTTCTGCGGGTATAAAGCATTTAGGAGGGAGTGAGAGTGGTATAGGGGTATCAAGTTCGTTTAAGATTTTGTCAACGTGGCTGTAATTTATAATGTCTACATGCGGGCTGAATACGGAGCGGAGATGCTCAGCAAATAGTTCGGACTTTTCTGACTCAGATTTGGCCCAAGATCCGTCATTTCGTCTAAGGGGAGAGAGAATATTCTTATATTTTAAGATTCGTTTAGTGGCTGTCCAAAGAGAGTTATCACAAGTTGTCCAAGGTTTCTGTATATTTTGTGTATTGGTCGTTTATAGTATTTGCGCAGTTTATTTTTTAATTTGTTTTAAAATCATATTTTTATTTTCCTATACATAATAAGCTTCCAGTTAAGTTGATCTGATTTTAAAAGGTTAAAATTGTACACATAATACTATTTATTGAAAATGTGGGTGGATCCGCAATGCTGGATAACATTGTACATTTTATCTGTCGTATAGCATGCATATTGATACCTCCCCACATATATACAACGAACAATTATGAGTGTAACGGAAACATTATGTTGAAGTGAACACGAACTTGGTGAATTTGCTCGGACGATGGATGAAAATCCGAAATCGGTCAGGAACAAAATCAACATGCATGCTACCTACGAGGATAAAATACCAAATACTATTTATATTTGCACATATGTGCAAATAATAAACGAAAAAAAAGGTTGTACTTCAACCAAAAAAAAAAAAAAAAAATTTGGTGTGAAACACTCACACAACTTTCTTTTACTCTTATGAATACAATTTAATCAAGAAATTTTCTTTAAAATTGCAACGTAACAACGTTTAGTTAGACTGCCCATAAACGTGGTAGTGGGAATTTCACTTCTATACCTACCTGTACGGCCTTAGGTGGAGCGCTCTATGTCAAAAACCAACAAAGCTTGCGTAAATTTAAATTTATACCAACTCATAGAACTCCCTTTAAAATAATTTTTTTCAGAAAAATGTTCCAAACAACAGTGATATATGTATTTCTATCTATGCAGTCTGCATTTCATGTTAAAGAAAATCGTTGCAGCCGTTTTCAAGAAGAACATGCCAAATAAAACTCAAAAACATATAAACCTGTAAAATCGCAGTTTCGTTAGCAGATTTTCTTCAAATGTATAATTTTATTAATGCTTCTAAAAGTGTTTTATAATATTAAAACATACTACAAACAATTCGCCAAAAAAATAATTTGATGGAATATCAAGTTTGAACCCTCTGCGATTCCTCCTTTTTGAGTTTTTTAAAAACTAATTAATAATTTTAATTTTTTTAATCTAAATAAATTGAATTTTAAAAACTGACATTTTTAGATTCAAGAAACCTCAACAAAATGTTTCCGTTGAAAACTCAATTTCGAATACCTTACATGTTCAGTATTTTCTACCAGAATAATAGAAAGAAAAAATAGAGATAACAGGATTCATATTCTTTGTAATGTTTTAGTGGAATTGGTAGGCACTAATACAGAGATATCACAAAAAAAAAGAAGAATCCGATAACCAAGTAGATACTTCTTAATGGGAGATTAAATTAAGGAAAAAATCATTCATTATTAAAGCATGTCGACTTTTTTCTATCGATTGTCTTTATTTTAGATGACTCATCCGGTATCTTAGAAAATTAAAGAATTTTGATATAAATTTATATGAAGAAGGCTTCATATAAATAAAATAAAATAAAGGAGCGAAAGAAAAATCTTAAGTTTTAAGTACCTACCTTTATAAAAACCAGCACAGAAAAAAAAAATGAAATAATATTCAGTGAAAATCATTTAAAAATAGTAATAAATTAAGTTTATCCCGTATAATAATAATTGATTTATTGTTTTTAGTAATATTGTCAAAGCTTTATTGTAATGAACACAAGGTCACAAACAATTTTCCTGCCCCATCGTTAATGGAATGTTTAAAAAACAATTTTGCGCAGCAGGCTAATTGTAATGACATACAGTTGTTAATTTAACAAAAAAAAATTTACATTAGCTAAATGTTTCAAAACAAAATTATTATTATTTACTTATTATATAATTTATGGAAAGCATTGTGATAGAAAAGTCTAGAAGTACATGAATTTTCAAGGCAATCAGAAATATAATGGTAGAAAAGTATAAGTTATACGATGCATAATTCTTTACTATTTTAATGGAATAAGTTCGTATATTATGTTCATAATTATTAAAAATATAAATCTTCCTTCCTTATTTGGCAAAGTTAACTTTTAAGGCGTTTAGCGAACGTTGTATTGATAATGACATATCCTGATAATAAATAAACCCGGTCAAGGACTAGAAAAAGAAGTAGGGAGAAAAATTACTGATTTTTAATAAAAATCAATTAACGAACTTTTTTTTTTTTTTAATTAAGATTTTTATATGAAAATAAAAGAACATTTTTAAAAATTGTAAATATAATGTATTATTAGTTTGTAGCATAGGTGGTAGATAGTAGCACATGTCAGTAACAGCAAGCTCGCTCGATTTTATTTCATAATAGCAACCTTTTAATCCTAGTATTTTTACATCTATATCAAGAACCGATTCATATGAATAAAAATGAAATAACCATTACAAAAATTACAAGAAATAAAATTTAAGAGATCACAGTTCTATTATCTCTTATTGGAATATTGGCTTCATCTTACAGTTGAGGTCACTCCAACAACTACAACGTACAGATGAATAATAGCGTCATGAGAAAGAAAGGCATCCAAATAATTAAGTGTAGAAAATAAAATCATTGAGTGACAAAGCTTTGAGGAAATCTCTTTTAAGTCGTCAACTTCTTCTTCCCTTCTTCCTCTGGTAAAGATTTAACGTCTGTCTCCACACTATGGTTTGGATATCACCAATTTATTGTGATCTTTGAGATTCCCGGATTGAGATCGGGTTATTGGTTTGCTAAAAACTGACGTTTCGCCCATGTTCCAGAGAGCCTCTTTCGGGTCGTAAGACTATGAACCTTGGGGTGAAAAGGGGGCCACTTCTCTCAATCCTTAATCGACGTTACCAACTTCTTTTAAAGAAACGCGAAAACTCATCCTAAATGTAAAAAAAAAAAAGCTATTCTATAACTCCATGATAAATTCCATTTTGGACATCATATGCGTAAAGGTACAACCATGGCAGGCTGGAACATATGTCACTGCAGCTTCCCAAAAGTAAAAAATGAAAAATTGAATTTTGTTTATATTATAAAAAATAACAACGCATATTGTATTATTAGATTTTGCCCTACCGAAGGTGGGAACACAATGTATAATATTATGTACTCTATTCCAGACCTTGTTTCGAAACCGTTGAAACGCGGTTGAGAGCGCGAGTACCTCATTGATATATGCAATTTGAAAAAGTGATGGCGTTATCTCCACTGGCAATATAATCATTCACGCAATGTTTCCTGCAGGTGAGCATAATTTTACTGCATAATAAAGCTGTGAATTTTTTATAACAAATACAACTTAAAAAGTTAATCATAATACGAATAATAAAAATCTAGTGTGAAACACTCACACAACTTTCTCTTACTCTAGTGTCAAAATTGTAATTGACAAATTTTATAGCTAGTATACAAAATTTAATGAAATTCGTCGAAAACTAAAAAAAACTGTTCAGTAAAAGCGCACTTCCGGTTTACTAATGTTTTTGAAATTCGGAATTTTGCCCATCTATTAATTTCTAATTATTTTGTTTGGATCGTAGAATTGTACAACTATGATAGCACTTAAGAGAAAAACATAACCCCACCTCTCCCCTAAAAGCCCCCTTAAATGACATTATCAGGACAAATGTTTCAAATAGAAGTTGTAGCTTTTAATATGCATAGTACACATTACTACTTTTAAAAAAATCGTTGGTGCTGTTTTCGAAAAAATAACCAGAAAACTGAAAAATACATTTCAGTAAAAACGCACTTCCAATCATCCGATTTTTTTCAAACTCGGAATTTCAGCAACATATTTCATTTTAATTAATATTATTTAGATGACAGAATTGTATAGTAAACTGAAATAGCACTTTAGAGGAAAACCTAACCCCATCCCTCCTCCAAAACTGGCTGTATATGAATTTTCCCGAGGAAAAGTTTCAAATAAAAGTTGTAGCTCTTTGTATATGTACTTGATATACCAAGTTTCAAGAAAATCGTTGGAGCCACTTTTGAGAAAATCGCAAAAACGTAAAAAAAAAAAACTAGTGAAGTAGTACTGTTGGTTGAGAAATTTTGACGTATGACCCACTGTCGAATTCCATGGTGATCCCAAAAACGGAATATCAAGTTTGAACTTTCTACGATTTTTAGATTTTCGAGCTATGCTGTTCACATACTACACATACAGACCATTTTCTGAAAACCACATTTTTGGACTCAGCGGTCCTCAAAACGGATATTTCCGGTGAAAACTCGATATCGAAAATTTGGCACGATTGCAGTACTTCCTCTTACTAGGAGTAAAGCGGCCTCTACACGGTCAATTATTGTCAATATCAGTATTGACAATATAACCATCAATACTCGTGCTAACCAGTACTTCATTACCTTACACGATCAACATTATTGTCAATAACTGTGCTCATTACTTACTACTTCTGCCACTAGGAGAGTGAATTTACGTGTTTGCACTCGTTATTTTGTTGGCTTTTTTCCCTTAAAAAATGAATAATCGCACAAAAGCTTGCGTAGCCATTATTTTGGCGTTTGGCACTACTCATAAAGTGAAACGCAAATAGTGGATGAAAGAGTGGTTAAAGAAAAGAGATGAATATTCTCATTTAGTCCTTCTGAAGGAAATTAGCCTCAGCGATGTTAATGATTTCAAGAACTACTTCAGAATGGATGAACCTACATTTAACAAATTGTTACAGCTGGTTGAACCATTTCTGAAGAGACAGGACAGAAACACGAGAGAAAGCATAAGTGTTAGGGAAAGATTAGCCTTAACCCTTTTTAGGTACTTGGCCACAGGCAGAAACTTTGAAGATTTAAAGTTTTCAGTAATAATGTCCCCAACAAGTATCAGCAACGCTGTAATAGAAACTTGAAACTCTGTTGAATTTAACTGTTATAATAATGAGAAAATTCAATTGACTATATAAATTGTATATTAATTAGAATAATAAGATAATAAAACTTGCAATCACCTTTAAGAAACGTATAAAATATAAGTGTTATAGAATTTTTTACCACTACCTATTATACGAGGTGTGTAAATTAAGCAATGGGACTGATTTTCTAGTGTTCGATCTGGCAACACTGGAAACGCGGCGCATGCGTGGTAGGGCAAGTAAACATCTGATACACGTCCAGTGCAAATTTGAAAATGCTAGAGTTGTTGCACTGTCCGTAGTGACTTTTTTTGTGAGCAAGGTTTTTTTAGTGCGTTTTCAAAATGAGTGACATCAATTACGAGCAACGTTGTGCTATCAGGTTTTGCTTCAGACTTGGGCACAGTGCAACAGAAACGTTGGAAAAACTGTGCCAGGCCTATGGAGACAATGTTTTGTCGAGAGCTCAGGTTTTTAGGTGGTTTAAGTCGTTTGCAGAAGGAAGGGAATCAATTGAAGACGAGCTTCGCAGCGGAAGGCCTTCATCTTCAAGAACCGACGAAAATGTTGGCAGAATCCGCGATCTCGTGCGTTCAGATCGTCGTTTGACAGTCCGAATGATCGGCGAAGAGTTGAATTTGACATGAGACTTCGTATGAGACCAAACATCAAAAACAAGTGGGTGTTGCATCACGACAATACTCCGTGTCACACCGCGATTTCTATTAATGAGTATTTGGCCAGTAATAACATTCCTGTGGCTCCTCAGCCTCCTTATTCACCCGACTTGAGTCCATGTGACTTTTTTTTGTTCCCCAAATTGAAAAATCACCTCAAGGACGTCATTTTGGAACATTGGAGAATATTCAAACAGCCGTAACCGACCAACTGAAGTCTATTCCAGTATCCGAGTTCCAGCACTGCTATGACGAATGGAAGAATCGTCTTCAGCGGTTTGTGGCATCCCAAGGTAGTTACTTTGAAGGGGACAATGTTGAATTGTAATTTTATTTGAATAAAAAAAAGATAAAAAAATCAGTCTCATTACTTAATTTACACACCTCGTAATAGTATCCCGTTTGTTTTGTACAGGTTAGTAACGTTGTTTTAGTAGTATTGATGGAAATATTAGCGCCGCCCTTACACGGTCAATATTATTGTCAATATCCCCTCCAATTCTCAGTATTGATACACGAAAATCAGAAAATCCGGATTTCATCAATACTCTTGTCAATACCGACCGTCAATACAATTTTATCACCTTACATGGTCAATATTATTGACCGTGTAGAGGCCGCTTAAGAGAAGATAAAAATGGGATCAACATTGAAAAAAAAAAAAATCACTCTATTCCAAAATACTTAGTTTTTATTATAATGTAATTCAAATACACACAATATATATATATTTTTTTTAATATAAACAAATGAAAAATATCATTTTAAGGTGTTATTATATATTTTAGGGATGAAAAACATTTATTTTTGTTTATTTATTTATTTATTTTATTTTTTTGAAGTCAACACTTATATTAACCATAATTTTCACACGTTTTTATTAATATTTTTAAAATTTAATTTTATTAAATTAATAATAATAATAATAATAATAATAATAATAATAAAAAAAGTAACTGCCACTATTTTGTCTTCTTAATTAAAAATATTTGAAATATTTTTTTTAGATAGTTTTGTTATAAAACTATATAAATACACATTTATTTTTAAAGTTCTTCTTCTTTTTTGTACCTTTTTTTAATAATTTATTTATATTAGCAATTCTATAAGATTATAAATCTTGTTTAAAAATAAATTAAGTGATACAGAGACAAAAATTTAAGTAATAATAAAAGTCCAGTCTTAAAAACTTTCATTAAATAAATTACAAAACTTTTTTTTAATATTTATTTTTTTTTTCTTGAGATTACAAATTTTTAAAAACATTAAATGTGCCCGCGCATTGCCAAAATATAAGTAGATTAATTTGTTTCTAAATATTACAAAAAAAAAAAAAAAATAATAATAATAATTACAAACAAATTAAATTTGTCAAATATATATCTAAAATTATTAGTAAAATAGCTTTATTAAAAATAAAATAAAAACAATTACTTTAAAAGACAATAAACTACTCATTTCATTTTAGCACTAAAATACTCTTTCATTTTCTCTTTGGCAAAACAATTACAACTGAGTAATTTTATATTCACATTTTGTACCCACTAAAATCTTGACATTCTTGGCCCATCGACGATCTTATTAAGATCTTATACAATTTGTTTTGTTTTGTTTTGTTTTGTTTTAACCTTGATTTTCTGACGTCAATTTTTTTATTTTTTGAATCCTTTAGGTCCCCATTTTTTTTTTTATTTATTATTTTTTTTATTAAGGTGTTCATCACCTTCCATGTTCCGATGTATTATTGAAATTCATAGAAACAGAGCGTAAATTACCTTGGGATAAATTTGGTGATGTATTTCTAGTATCCGGTGCCGAGTGTAGGAGTGAAGGATCAACGGATAATTGTCTGACACTTATTTGTGATGTTGTACTAATACCAATACCATCATTATTGTTTGGATGATTCAACTGACGTCCAGTTTTTGTTGTATTACGGCGTAATGGTGATGGTGATGGTTTGGATATACGAAAACTACTAAAATTAACTAGGCGATGACCAGCTGATAATGATGTTGCCTGTTGAGATCTTGTGCGACTTAACACTCCTGTACTCTCTAAAAAAAAAAAATAATAATAATAATATTTTAAACTTTAATTTTAATTATAACTTACAATGCCTAGAAATCAATAGAAAGCGTACATGTTTAAATAACACTTTTAACAAGATCAGAATCTACAGACAAATATTGCTAGGACAGTAAATGAGATGTGTATATAATAATACATTATCATGAAAGATTAAGTAATTTCTTGACTTGTACAATTTAAGGCTCGATAAGTTCAAGTTAGTGGCCTTTTAGAGCGGTGATACAAATAAGAATTATTGCCGCGTTAACCAAAAACAGCCTGTGAATTGCGAACTTGAATATCACAATATAAATGCCTGCAAATTTCTCTTAAAATTAACGTTAAATTCTACAAACTAAAATGTAAAGAAATGCCTGGGGGGGGGGGGGTATATGTTAAACTACCGCTAGAAATTTAATAATTTTAATTTAACAACATGGACATGTATGCAGAATGGACGAAAGCCGGATGGCCAAAATAAGCCATGAGACTCAGACCATAGGAAAAAGGCCGCGGGGTAGGCCTAGAAAGAAATGGGAAGACGGCATCAAAGATGCCCTTACTTCCCGAGGAATAGAGTGGAGCAGAAGACGACAGCTGGCCATGGAATGGGATACTTCGTCTGGTATCTGCATGGGAACTCTTACACCGTAATGCGGTAGACAAGAGAAGATTAAGTAAGTAAGTAATTTAACAACAAAAATATTAGGGTTAGATAAATAGTTATCCTTTTTTTTGTTTTCATTTTTATTGAGGGTTAGTGTACTGCGTCCTTCTTACATAGTTTATTGTGCCACTAGATAAATAGCTTTGCCACCTATTAATGTAAGCTGTTTTTGATCTCATCGATTCAATTTTTATGAAAATCTTTACTTTTAGTTACAAAATAACAAACACATCCTATAGTAATTCTACATTCCAACTGTGCGAATTATTTTCAGTTAAAGTGCAATTATTATTTGGTGAACATCAGAGTACAAAATGCAACCTAAACTTACTTAGTATGACTTACAAATTAAATAACAATAATAATAATAATAATAATCTAAACAGAAAGGTTTATTTTTAACTACTGGTAATCAAAGGGAAAACTAGAAACGATTCACAATGGAAACCAATTAATTATTCTTAATTTCTATAAATATCGGGAACCAATAAATTAATAATGATAATTGAAAATTTTACGTTGATATTTATTTAAAGGCATTTAATTAAACTAAATAAGTTAAAATGGTATTTTAATCTATAGTAGAGATTTAAAAATATTTTTGGTTTTATATATTAGTTTGCTTACGATTTATATTACGATTGCTTCTTAAATAATCAAGCCATTATTTTGAAAGCAATTAAACGAATTCCCTTTTTTAAAAAAAATATATTTGACAAAATAAAAAATAAAAATTAGGTTTTAGCTTAATCTCTTTTAGGAAATGACCTATTAATTCTTAATAAAATAGAGGAAAAGAGAGAGAGAGAGAGAGAAAATTTCATAAAACATTTTTTGTTGAGCACAAAGTGCACTTTTCGAACAATAGAGCTAGAATAGAATTAAATGAAAAATAAATATTTTCTTAAAACTTGCTCTTCTTGAAGTAATAGCAATGTGTAAAATGACAAAAAGAAAAAGTTCCATGTCCATTACATTTAATGATGGCGTTTAATTTAAAACTTTAAATTCCAATAGAAGTTTTTTAAACACCAGTTAAACAATTATTGCGTTCATTTTTTAGAAGACTTTAACAAAGCGAATCAATCTTATTTCTATAATAACGTATTATGAAAAGTTAGCTTCACAACTCTTGTAATATTTTCGGGAGATCAAGTATGTTATGCAATTAAACTATTCATCATTAATGAATTTAACGATCATTCTAAGACTATACTAACAATTTTTTGTAGCTAAGCTAAAATTAGCCAGCCATGGTTGTGAAATTTTGTCTAGTCCTGATGTTCATAAAATTTTAAAAATATTATGCTGAAGATCTAGGAGAATATCTTTGTGAAGAATTTATATACAGTTTACAATATTAAGTACATGAATTTGCTTCTCAGAAAGCTGGCAAACAAAATTTTTTTTATTTTTTTTTTTATAATCAAGATTTTATTATTTCTAAATTCGATTTATTATTTTTGAGTCTTGTTTTCACAGAACAACAGTAAATGTTGTAAGCTTGATTTAATTTAATTGTCATAAATTATTTTGCAGCAATGGGAAGGTAGCACTTTTACAAAAATTGAAAATCACTTGTAATGAACTCTCAGAAGATTCATAAGTCATAATATTTGACATTATCGTTCTAATTTGACTTGAAGAATTTCTATCTAAGTGAAAAAGAAATTCCAATATTCCAGAACAACTAATACTGTTACTGAAACATGGACATATTTAGATATTATCTATATAGTTGAAAAAGTACAATCACATTAATACGTAAATAATGATCACTAATTAATAGGAAGGTATATATCCTATGTGTCCTTATGACAATCCCCCGAGATACTTAGCATCTTGAAGTCTTTTATTGTTTTAATTATTAATTTCCTAGTAAGAGGAAGTATTGTAATCGTGTCAAATTTTCGATATTGAGTTTTCACCGGAAATATCCGTTTTGAGGTCCCCTGAGTACAAAAAAGTAGTTTTTACCAAATGGTGTGTGTGTGTGTGTGTATGTATGTGAACAGCATAGCTCAAAAATGAAAAATCGTATAAAGTTCAAACTTGATATTACGTTTAGGTATCACCATGGGATCTGACGGTGCGTTATCTGTCAATATTCCTCAACCGGAAGTATACTTTACTAGTTGTTTTTTTTACGTTTTTGCGATTTTCTCAAAAATGGCTCCGAAGATTTCTTTAAACTTGTTATATCAATACATATACAATGAGCTACAACTTTTATTTGAAACATTTCTCCAGGAAATTTCATTTAAGGGCACTTCCGGGGGAGGGGTGGGGTTAGGTTTTTCTTCTTAACTGCTAATTAGAATCAAATATATTGTTGAAATTCCGAGTTTAAAAAAAATCGGATCAGTTTTTGTTTTAAAATAAATGATTTTTTTTTTCGCGATTTTCTCAAAAATGGCCTCGACGATTTTCTTGAAACTTCGTATACAAAGTAAAAATGCAAAGATCTACATCTTTTATTTAAGACATTTCTCTGGAAAAATTCATTTAAGGGCACTTTTAGGGGAGAGGGTGGGGTTACAGCTTCCCCTAAAGTGGTATCATAGTTGATTATACAATTCTATCATCCAAACAAAATTAATTAGAAATAAATAGATGGCCAAAATTCCTAGTTTTAAGAAAATTAGTAAACCGGATGTGGGCTTTTACTGAACAGCTTTTTCAGTTTTCGACGAATTTCGTTATATTTTGTACACAAAATATATCATTTGTCAATTATAATTTTGATAACCGGAGTAAGAGAAAGTTGTGTGAGTGTTTCACACCAGATTTTTTTTTTTTTGATTCTTTAACTTTTAAGGATTATAATTTTTCTTTTACTTTTAAGAAAAATTAAAAAGAGATAGGGGAATAATTTTGTTCTAGGACCAGCTCTGAAAAAACCGTTTAACTAGCACTCTTCTTAGTTAAATTAAATGCCAAAAATGTGATTAACAAAAAAAAAAAAAAAAAAAACATAGTGCTTAGAGGTTTGGAAGTGTAGGTAAGGAACAAATTTTGAACACCTTAATACATAAAAACCAATATATTTTAAAAATTAATTATTATGCCATTAAAAAGTTGGCTTGTAAATATACTTTAGGTGTTTTATTTTATATAATACGAACTACACTTAATCCTAACCATAATACTCACCTAATTAATATAAAAAAAAAACACACACATAAATGTTCATTTCAATCCAGGATTAAGGGACTCTAACAAAAAAAAAAAAAAAAAATTAAGAAAGGCTTCATATATACGAAATGGGAACCAAAAAATATTGATCAATCCACAGTGTTTTTTGGGGGGGTGAAATTTAATTACCATTTTTTTTTTTTTTTTTTTAAATAACTTACTAGACAAAAGATAATTATAGAGAATTTTCACGACTGCCCATTTTAACCTGATGTCATTGTTTTAATTTATGTTTAGGTTTTCCATTTCCTTTTTGACCTTTAATTGTAATGATTGCTTCATGAAAACGAAATAGCTCATCGATGTTCAGCTGTGCCACTACTAAAAATTAATATTGCACACAAAACAAAAAAAAAAAAAAAAAAGAACAAAAAATTTAATCAAAAAAATGAAGATAAAATGGTTAATTAAAATAAAAAATAAAATAAGATATATATATAAAAAAAAAAAAGATTAGTAAAGCAAAAAACCCAAAATAAAATTTGCAATCATAAAAAATTGCGACTTTTGAAGTTTTTATTAGTAAAGAATTTGTTATACCAATATTTTTCCCTCATGCTTAAGTTTAAATATTACAAAGCCATATTTAGTTTATTTTTAGAGCTGTAAAGTTTCCAAAAAAAATAAATAAAAATAAAAATAAAATAAAATGAAAAGTACCATATATAAAAAAAATCCTTATTCAGGCTACTGACGTAACTCTGAAATTAAAATAAATAACAAGTGAAAAATAACAAATAAAATAACAAACAAAAATAATAAAAGAAAAAGAAAGAAAGAAAACTAAAATAAATATTTCACTTATTAGTAAAATTGTAAAAATTAAATTTGAAATCTAAAATTAACATAAAAAAGAAAATTAAAAAAAATGAATAATTATACTTTATTTTCTTTCTAAATAGATGAAAGGCAATATAGATACATATAAATTAACAATGGAAAATAGAACTCACTTAGAGAAAATAGAACATGTAAAAGAATTCACTTAGAAATAGATATATGTAAAAATTTATGGTAACATTATGCTTACGTGCGGCATGTTTGAGTGTATTATGCCTTCTTCTAGCCTGTACCATTCCATAAACTACAGCAGCTAGAGAAGCATGTTGTACGGTTGGTTTTGGTCCAGCATCTTCTTCAGTTTCACCTCTACCCAATACAAAATATGTTTCCATTTCACCTTTACCTTTTACAGGTACAAAACCTCTATATTCCATAAGATATCCTCTTTCAATCAACATCTGAGATTAAAAAAAAAAAAAAAAACCAAAAACATGTATAAAAAAAAAAGGAAATTACATTTTTTTAACCAAAATCTGTGTAAAATTATTCTTGACTTTTCTTATTACCATTGCCGTATGTTTAGGTACTTGAATTCTTCCCATTTTACCAGTTGAATCCATCCTTGATGCTTCATTTACTGTATTACCCCAAATATCATATACAGGTTTTCTAGCACCAATGACTCCTCCAACTAATGCACCACTGCTTATACCTGTACAAAATAATTAAAAATTATTGGAATCGCCTTATTAATTATTTATCCATTATGCAAATATTAAAATTCTAATTACTATGAGCACTTCTAACAATACTCGTCTGATTCCTAGAGAGCGCTAGAAGCTGTATTATACAGTCAAAATAGACATTATTATAAGTTTCATTAAACAATATTTTGAAGCGTGTTAGTTTTTATTCTTGTATAGTTTAATTCATTTTATATTTAAAAGTATTTTTAAAGAAAGTAATGTCTTTTGCAAACACTGAAATTTTCCTAAGTATTTAGTATATTATGTAACTTCCCAGCACTAACTATAATATAATAGTGTTTTGAACGTTCAAATACTCTGCTGATTTCATATTATACAACATTTTTGAATATAGTTACACACGCTACCGTTGAGAGCAGCTCTGTCTGGTTTCAATGAAACAGTTACACTTAATTAAGATAAAATTTTTTGAACCCAGACAAGATAAAAATCATCATATTATTTAATAAAATTCATGCTTACCTACACGAAGATGAAAATTATTAAATGAATGTTTATTAATACTATCAAGTGATTGTTTCATGGCAAGACCAAAATCAACTAAAGCACATACATGTGAATATCCATCTCCATTCTGGAATAAAAAGAATTTATATTTATATAATTTTATAATGCCAAAATTAATTAAAAACTGAAAATTATGCATTAATAAGTTTAAAATAAATTCTATTGTTTTATTGTTGAGAATGTAGTATAAATAATTACTTCATGAGTTGGATTAAGACCAGATGCTGCCATATATGAAGCTCCGACTGTTTTAATTTTTTCAATAGAACTGAATCTTGGCTCTGACAATAGTTCATCAAAATCAACTGCAACATATTACAAATTTGAAAAATAAACAAACAAACAAACAAAAAAGAAAGACCATAACATTGCTAATCAATGTAGAATTAAAAACTGGGTTTTAAAAATATTTAAAACTTCCTTAGTCTCTTTAAAAACACTTAGCTAAATAAATAACTTACCAATAATTTCATTTAATAATCTAATACATTCCATTCCTTTATTTACATCTTCTGAATAAAATTCTGTAAAATTTGGTATACTAGCAAACATGACACCAACTTTATTACGCGTTTGTGAATAGAGCTCCTAAAAAAAGAAATGACGAGTATTTTTGACAGCTTATATCAACTTTAAAAATAATAAATTAATGTTCGTACATCAGCCACACGATCGTGTAAGAAATGATGTGCCACATGATCTGGTAAAATATTTCTTAATAATTGTCTGTTATTTTTCCTAGTTTCCCTCATATCTGCTAGTTCTCTTTGTGCTTCCAATTTCCATAGAAAATCTAATCTTGATGTTATTTCAACTAATCTTGCATGATATGCTACCAATGTTAGAAATATGGATAACATCAACAACATCTGTGCTAAGAAAGGCATTTTTAAGCTAAAAATAAAATAACGATCACAAATAAAAAAAATATATAAAATCTTGTCAAAATACAAATAATCCTTAAATCCTAAAGTAATCGATTATAGTCTCTAATATTAAAATAAAGAAACCGTCTAGTTTTTCAGAAAGGTTTTGCACTCCTTTGTATAAGGCCTACTCTAAAAGGAGGGAAACGAAATAATAAATATAAACAATAGTTATGTTTGGCCGTTGTTAATCAAACAAGCAAAATATTAGTTGGCTGGGACCAACTTTCTACACCTTCCAGTCATTTTCTAGTTTATTTCTATACATTTATTATTTTTCTTATAATTACTTATTGATTTGCTTTTCTCTTCTCACTCCTCATGCTTCCCAACTTTTAAATTTTCTCTTGGACGTCTTTGCAAGTATGCCCTACTCTATAACCAAACAATAACCTCTAATATTCAATTCTCTACTCTTCCTTAACAGGTATCGTATCTTTTTAATTGTTAATATTTTTTAATCGTTAAATGTTCTAGTTTATTATGTAATTTTCTATATTTCTCTGTGTTTTGTTTATGTAGTTCCTGAGGTATGATAAAAAGTTTTTTTCTTTGGCCCCAGCCAATTAATATTTTGTTTGTTTGAAATAATAAATAATTTGGAAAATAATATATAGATCGAGCTAATAGAAGGTGAAATTAACAATCCTAACTGCAGAAAAACCACTTACCTTAGTGTATTTGATCACACATAATATTCTCAAAAAAACCTTCCGCCGAAACATTTTAATAAATTAGAAAAAGAAATAGGTGTAAAATCATTAATTTCATGTATTGGGTCCAAATTGGATAAATTTGGTGGAAAGAAACCATACATTTTCATCTAAGGTAGGAAAATTTATTATAGGAGGATATTATATTACTGAATATATAAATATTTAAATCAAACAGCTTGTGGTGATAAAAATCTCGTAACAATTTTCCGAATAAAATATTAAGGAAATTTAAGCTTAGCAATAAGGAAAGGTTTTAGGAAATATTTTTCAACTAAGAGCAGAGAAGTGCAGAATCAAAGAGCAAGTGTCTGACAGATTTCTAATCTTGACAGATTTGTAATCTTGTGTATTTGCATAAATTCTCTAGTATGATACATGTTTTTCGCAATTCCTCAAGAGACATCTTGTGTAAAATTAAATTTTTCATTCTACCTTTTAATAGTGAATCAACTTCTTCATGTTATTAAAGAATATATTAGAAATTATTCCAAATTAAATATACTTACTGTTTATCAAGCTGTGGTTGTCGAAAAACTTCAGGATATGCAACAACAATTAACCATGTATAGCCTCCGACCATAACTAAAGCTAGAGCTGTTTTTACTAAAAAGTAAACCTTTAATGTTGTTGCCAAAGCAATTAAACATAAAACCCAAGTGAATACAAGATGTTCTACATGTATACATGCAATAAAATATTCATCATGTTTAACATCTATTGAACCAATTTCATCATCAATATTTATAATATTTTGATCTTCTGTAGCATTTCTTTTTATTCTAATATGTTTATGTTTATTTTTAGTTAATATATGAGTATTATTATCTAAATTACTTAAACGATTAAAAGTATCAATACTATAAAATCCATTTATATAAGCACGTAATGCATCATATACATTATAACTTTTGGGTGATCTAGATATTATATTTTTCTTAGGTCGAATATAAAATTCATTTAATTGTGGAGGCACATAGTGATCATTTTTAATGTTATTAATGTCTTTAGTTGTACAATTGTTGCTTATACAGCCTGTCGTTTGTAAAATATCAGATTCTGTGCTGTTTTTTATTACTTGATTTATCATAAGATGTTCTGGCAAAAGTACCTAAAATTAAAATTATCAGCTAGATTACTTGTTAATTATATAAGACAACTATTTTTAATTGTAAAATAATAAAAACTTATTAATCATTGGCAAGATGCTGTTCTGTAACTTGGCCTTTGAAGAACTAGACCAACTTTACTACCCAGATTTCCTATTTTTCTATTTCCGATTTACTAACTTAAATAATCTGCTGTGGAACATTCATATACATGACTTTCTTCTGTCACTGGAGTTTGCAGAGTTATAACAAAAAAAATCTGGTGTGAAACACTCACACAACTTTCTCTTACTCTCGTTCTCAAATATAGTCAGTGCACCAAATTTAATGAAATTCGTTGAAAACTGAAAAAACTATTCAGTAAAAGCGCACTTCCAGTTTACTAATTTTCTTGAAATTCTGAATTTTGGCCATCTATTTATTTCTAATTAATTTTGTTTGGATGATAGAATTGTATAATCAACTATGATATCACTTTAGAGAAAAAAACATAACCCCACCCCTCCACTAAAAGTGCCCTTAAATGAATTTTCCCAGAGAAATGTTTCAAATAAAAGTGGTATATCTTTGTATGTGTAGTTTATATACGAAGTTCCAAGAAAATCGACGGAGCCATTTTTGAGAAAATCGAAAAAAAACAGAGGAAAGCATTTAGTAAAGCGATAAAGTAAACGCACTTCCGGTCATCCGATTTTTTCAAACTCGGAATTTCGACAACATATTTAATTTTAATTAAAGTTATTTAGATGACAGAATTGTCTAATAAACTGAAATAGCACTTTAAGGAAGTCGTAATCCCTCCCCTCCCCCAAAAGTACCCTTAAATTAATTTTTTCAGAGAAATGTTTCAAATAAAAGTCGTAGCTCTGTGTATGTGTAGTTGATGTAAAAAAAACCAACTAGTAAAGTATATTGTCAGATCCCGTGGTGATACCTTTAACGGTATATCAAGTTTCAACTTTCAAAGGTTTTTCGATTTTGAGCTATGCTGTTCACATATATATATTGCTCACATTAATAAATGCTAGATATAATTTATCTTTCCGAAATATTAGTAATCTTGGGATAAGTGAAGATTATCTGCATTGCAATGTACATTTTGTTAAAATTAAATTGATGTCATAATTAAGACTTGCATGTGATAAATTGGCAAGAATTATTATTAAAGGAGACAAAATCCAATTTAGACAAGATTTGCATTGCACATGTCGTGATTTATCAGACCTGATAACTTAATTCACTTTTTGGTTGACTGTCCCTCTTTCCTAACCTACAGAAAACTTTATTTAAATAAATATATATTAAGTAATAAAAGCAGCTGTGATAATTTCGAATGTCTTTTATCAAATCTCGATACTCACAAGATAAATGATATATATTTATTCTGTATTAAAGCTGTCTCATTAAGAAAGTTCCTTTCTCAATAAATTTTGTACATTATTTTTTCATATAATTAGTGAAGATTTTAACTAATTCTTTGGCACCATTATAGTTCTTTTTGAATTTCTCTTTCTTTATATGCACCCACATATATATATAGAAGTATACATGTACAATGTAAAAGATGTGTTTTCTGTTTGTTTATCTTATACTATGTATTTTCTGTTTGTTTTTATTTTATACTATTTCTAGGTTTTATCTTTATTTTTTTTTTTGTAGGTTTATATTTTTAGAGTAATTCTGTTTATTGTATTGCCCCACTCCTTGCTATGGATTGTATCCCAGAAGCAAAAAATAAATAAATAATATATATATATATATATATACACACACACACACACACACACACACACATTTCGAGTTTCAAGGAAATTAGTAAACCGGAAGTGCGCTTTTACTGAACTTTTTTTTCAGTTTTGGACGAAATCTAATGAATTTCATCAAATTTGGGACACAAACTATAAAATTTGTCAATTACAATTTTGAAAACTGGAGTAAGAGAAAGTTGTGTGAGTGTTTCACACCAGATTTTTCTCTATATACATAGCTAGTATACCAAATTTAATGAAATCCGTCAGTCAATATGTACTTTCTTTTATTCCTAGTAAGAGGAAGTATTGTAATCGTGTCAAATTTTCGATATCGAGTTTTCTCCAGAAATATCCGTTTTGAAGTCCCCTGAGTCCCAAAAAGTGGTTTTTAACAAATGGTGTGTGTGTAAATATGTATGTGAACAGCATAGTTTAAAAACGTAGAAAGGTTCCGTTTAGGTATCACCATGGATCCGACATTGAATTAACCGTCAAAATTCCTCAACCGGAAGTACCACTTTACTAGATGTTTTTTTTTACTTTTTTGAGATTTTCTCAAAACTGGCTCCAACGATTTTCTTTAAACTTTATATATCAACTACACATACAAAGAGCTACAACTTTTATTTGAAACATTTCTCTGGGGAAATTCACTTAAGGATACTTTTCAGGGAGGGGTGGGGTTACGGTTTCCTCTAAAGCCCTATCTCAGTTTATTATACAATTCTATCATATAAGTAATTAGAATTAAATATGTTGTTGAAATTGCGTACTTATCACGTGCGTATACTTTATCACTTTATTAAATGATTTTTTTTCACTTTTACGCAATTTTATAAAAAATGATTCCGGTCGATTTTCTTGAAACATCGTTTATAAACTACACATACAAAGGTGTACAACTTTTAGTTAAACATTTCTCTGGGGAAATTCATTTAAAAACACTTTTAGGGGTGGGGTGGATTTATGTTTTTTTCTAAAGTGCTGTCATAGAAAGTTGTGTCAGTGTTTCACACCAGATTTTTTTTTTATGGAGATAAGCAGAAAATGAGAAAAACTGTTTTTTTTTTTGCATCATATTTCATTGTAATTTATGTAGGAATTGTGTAATAAACTAAAATCGTACTTTAGAGAAAAAAAAACCTCAATCCTCCCCCAAAAGTCCCCTCCCTTAAATGAATTTTCCCGGATAAATGTTTCAAATAAAAGTTGTAGGTCTTTATATGTGTAATTAATATATAGCAAGTTTGGAGCCATTTTTGTAATAATCGCAAAAAAACTGAAAAATCTATTTAGTAAACTGTCAGTTAATTCCAGGTGACTGATTTTGCTTATAACCTTATACTCAGTACCCATGCTAGGACTTAAATTAATTATAAAGTTTCAACTTTCTGCAATTTTTGCTTTATGAGTTATGCTGAACACACACACACACACCAATTTCTAAAAACCACTTTTTCGGATTCAGGGGGGCTTAAATTGTATTTCCGGTGAAAACTCGATTTCAAAAATTTGACACGATTAACAATACTTCCTGTAACAGAAAACATACTAGCGCTATACAAGATATAATTCACATCAAGTTAACAATAAATTTACTCACCAATATTAAAACTGAAGCTATACACATTATAGCTAAAAATCCTAAAATAAAAAGTGTTCTTCTAAATCTGTTGTGAACTAAAACAAATGAAATCAATTGAAGACGTTGTGGTAATTTCGGTAATTCTTCAGCCATTACAAGTAAAACCGCACAGGTTAATAAAATAGTTGCACAAACTATAAGGCCAGCTAGGGCTGCGCATCTGAATTAAATAAAAATAATTAATAATAATTTAAAAAAAAAAAAATCTTAAATCATTATAATAATTTTTAGTTTAACTTACGTTGGTAAAATGATAGTTTGACACGCAACAATAAATAACCAAATTACATAACATATCAACATATTTGATTTGAACATGTCTTCTCTTAATTGGCAAAACTATAAAAATAAAATAAATTAATTAATAGATCATCCGCAATTTTGTAGATCTGTTGTTTTTCTATCGATTTTTAATGTTAAAGCAAATGGCTTTTTAATGTGTTTCAAATTCATGTCGATGAGAAATTTAGTCTATTTGTTTGTTCTAGTTTTCACGCTAAATCTAACGAAAGTAATTTGACAGATTTGGTTATATATAAATATTAAGTAGTAAGGACTGACTGGGACACTGGCTATGTTTCATATCAATTATTTTATTGAAAAAAAAAATGGGGTTGAGGGGATATTTTATATAAACATCTTGATTGATATCACTACTGCGTGTTAATATAAATTAATAAAATTGTATATAAAAACTCTATTAAAATGTAGGTTTTTTTAAAAATATGTTTTCGTTAGTATGTACCTAAAAGAGATAACATCAAGAAAAAGGATTATAGAGCAGAGTTTCTAAAGCTGTCATGAAAGGTTGTGGACCTTTTAGGTCCAGTGATCCTTCCATCTTTGAGGGTAAAGTTGCTTAAAGTCTGCCCAGTTTGCGCTAAAAATCGCCCAAGGATCCAAGGGCTTCATCCATAAGATAGGGACTTGGTGATGCAATGGATCTCGAGCCACTTGGTATACCGGACGGAAAAACTTGCAAAAGAAGTTATTTACTTATAAGTAGCAGCTGATAGGCCAATTTCATTAGATACTGCAAAACGAATGGACTTGTTGATGGAAAATACAAAAATTAAAGGGGTATTAAAGGGCTGTAGTAAACGCTACATAGTGTTGTCCTTGCAATAAACTTACAAGGGACCTGCATGTTTCAGATTGGCCATTGGACATGATTACCTGAAAACAATACTTGAATAGTATCAGCATAGTAGATTCCTCCCATATGTGTATTTGTACCAAAGGCGGAGATACGTGCGGAACTGAATAGGACCTAAAAGGAACTTCTCATCAGAACCAAACCACACTATAGTGGGCTATTGCATGAGAAGGCCAATAACGAGGGCGTTGGTATTTTTCTCGACCCCAAAGGATCCAAAATGAGTCGCTATTGATACCAACCATTAGGAGGCCTTGTTTTAAAGAGCAGGCAGGTTAAAATGGCTACCTTCGATATGGATACTTTAGTCAAACTAAAAAAAAAAATAATAATAATGGTCTCTTGTGTTTAACACAAAAATCCCCCCCCCCCCTACATATAGAACATAAGAACACTATCCTTTTTTTTAAAAAAAATATTGTTTCGTTTTTAAAATTTGAAAGCTCCAGAGTGGGTCAATGTGTGGAGTTTATACTCAGGTTTGTTTCCCAAGATATCTTTATTTTAGTAAAACGGTAGATCCGTTTTTTGTTTTTTTTTACGGTTATAGAAGCCAGGTATATAAATAAATAAAAATATATATATAATACACAAATAATATTGTAAGTCTAAGTAAGTATCATGTCAGAAAGTATCAGTCAGTCATGAAAATGTTGCTAAAAAAAATATATCGGTGCATGAAATTTATATTTACCTCTTCTTCCATATGTGGTTGTTTAAATCTTAACGTCCATGGGCTAATATTTTCTTTTCTCATTCTCTGATTACTTTCTACTTCAATGCAATGATCCAAAATGAAATCAGCTTCTTCAGCTGTACTTAAATCGGTTACAGCTTCTTTTTCTGTTTCATTTCTTTCACATTCTTGTCCAGTAGAACTAAGCTGAAAAAAAAAAACCTAGGAAATAAATTTACTTACTGACCTCTTAATATTAAAAGTATTAACGAAATTAAAAGGAAAAAGGATCATGAAATTTTTCCGACTTTGCTTTATTATTCAAATAAATAATATAATATTCTAGAAAGATATCTTACATTTTCAAAAGGAATTTCTGGTGTCCAATCTTCAACACCTGCAGTGTTATTATGATTTCCATGGTTACCATTACTGTCAATTTGTTTCTTTTTTTCCTTTTCTAAAAGAAAATAATCAATTAAATAAATTTTATAAAGCAACAGAAGTTCTGCAAGACAAAAATGTTACAATATCTCTGCCTCATTTAATTCTATTATAATAAAATTAACCGAATCTTTAATTATCTAAATCTTATTAAAAGTATTAAGAACTCATATACTTACTGGCTACTTGTTGTAGAGCAATTAATGTTTGCTCACCTTCTGACCAGAGTCTTGTGCGTGAAATTTCACGTCCTACCTTACTATGTTGTTTAGTTGGGGCTTGTTGTTTAATTATATAAGTTTCAACTTCATGTTCCTTTAACATATAAATTTCAGTGGTATTAGAAGATATCTATTTCAATTTGTTTTAATCACATTTCTTTTTTTTTTTTAAATATTAAATAGTATTATTATCATTTGTCTGAGATGTATTATATCAGTGGGATTTATATTATATCAGTATTATATAACTGGGGCGGATGTTTGGTGTAGTGGTTATGAACAAATCGGACCAAAACCTTAAAAGGACATAGCTTAAGATCCTTTACCGATATCCTATTCCGACCGAAGGTCCTAAACTTAATCTCTTCATAGCCCAAACACTCCGTCTCACAAACTCTACAAAAGGGGTCAGGCATGAGTCCCATTGTATAGAGATATCTCCTTAAACCACAATGCCCGGTGAGGAAGCCAACCAGATGCCTGAGAGAGGTCCGTGAAAGACAACGCATCCCGCTACTCAGAGCTCCGTCCGGACCCCCAATGAGCATCTTAGACTGCCAACAACCCACTGCACTCAACATGTGCCAGAAGACACACCAACAGCAGGCTCTGGACCAATGAAAGGGAGAGAGGCGCCTGATTTGGCAAACTATCCACCTCCTCATTCCCAAAGATTCCCATATGATCTGGAACCCAGACCAGAAGCACATCTTCCAGTCTTTTAGAACATTCCAACACCAATCTGGAAGTGAAGACACATGAGCTAAGCGCTTTCAACAATAAGCAACATCAACACAGCCTGGCTGTCCGAGCAGATACAAACACCTTTTAAATTAGTGTTACGCACCCTCTATACAAAATACAGCAAAAAAGTGCATAACCTTCAGCCTGGAAAATGGTGGCCCACTCACCAGAGGTACCACCAAATGGTCTCCCGTCTCAAAATAGACGGCAGCCCAGACCTACCATCCATCCTGGAGCCATCCGTGTAGCATTGGAGATATTTCTCAGGAATCACCCCAGACGGACCCAGGGGTTAACCAATCGTCTCTAAAAGGCAACCTAATCCTGTAGGAATGACCAAAGACAAAAGTCTTCAACATCCTATCAGGAGGAAAACCTGAAATGGGAATCCTCAAGTCATTTATAATTATTATGGAAGTAAGCAGTTTTGTGGTGGGCTTCACTAAATTCTCGACAATTGGGAAAGAAAATTGTTTAGAATAGCCAGAATCTAAAAGACCCAGTTCTTTATATTATTTATGCGACAAATACCAATAATATAAAAAAAAAAATTTAAGGAATTATAAGGTCGCTAGAAATAAGTTTTGATGTGAATTAATCACGCAATTTTCTCTAATTGCAATTATTAAATTCTAATGAACAAATTATTTTTAAACTTGGAATTTTTCTATTTTTAGTTGCACTTAGTATTATTTTTGTATATAGATGGCAATAATTGACTTATTGGGTTTTAAGAATAAGGTTATCTGAATGCAAGTACATCATATACCCCTCTCTCTTCTATCAGCGCAGGAAAAACTTGTTTTGGCATTTTAATAGTTAAGACTAATTACAAAATTCTCCAGAACTCTTAAAAACATCTTTTGATTATTAAATAAAAAATCCTCTCATACGTTTAGATTCCAAATTATCGATAGGTAGTATCGATAGATTGTAAAAAAAAAAAAATAAATAAACGAAAAAAGAAGAAAAGTCTTATAAAATATTTAAATCGAAAATAACTTTCTTACCTTTAAATATGAATCTCTCGTGTCACCGTATCCTGGTTCCACCTCATATTGATTATTTAAACAAGCAAGTGTAGCCTTTGATATATGTACTCTTCTAAAACAGCAATAAAAAAAAAAAAAAAAATTAAATCAACCAAGTCACAATATGAATATAGACCACTTTATTACTTTCTCTTATTATTATTATAAGAAGAAATATTTTTTGAAATTATAAACAAAAGAAAAATTATAAATAAAATAAAAAGTTAGAAGAATTTTGGATATTTATTGGAATACGATTTTTTTTTAGTTAAAATTGTTTATTTTTTTTTCAATAAAATCAAAATATAATAAAAATTGGAAAAATGATTGAAAGATATTATTATATTATAAGATTATTAATTTCAAGATACTTTCATTTCTGGGTAACAATTATATGCAAAAATAAAAAATAGAAAGTCTTATTTTTTTTTCTTAATTTAAAATAAAAATTATGGAAATATATTAAAAAAAAAAAAGTAACAGAAATAATCAAAATTTAATACATTCATAAGCTACCCGGGAATGCCGCCTGACTCCATGTGATTAGCAAGAGTAACATCATATGACCAAACATCAAACTGCCATTTTCTAAGACCTAGTACACCACAGAGTACTGAGCCTGAGTGTATACCAATTCTCATGTTTAAATCCACCTAAAAAAAAAAAAAAATATATATATTTTAAATTTATTTACAAATAAAAATAAATATTATTTTCTAATAATATTAATTTTACATACATTAAGTTTATTTCTGACATCTTGTATAGCTTTTATCATATGTAATCCCATTTCAACACAACAGCTAGCATGATCTGGTCTTTCTTCTGGCAGACCAGAAACACAATAATAACAGTCACCCAAAAGTTTTATTCTAAGGCAGTGATTTTCCTGTAAATGATATCACAATAATTAGAAATCTAGCTTGAAACACTCAAGCGACTTCCTCTTACTGCAGTTAAAAATATTATAAAAATTGCAAATTTTCGTGAAACTTCTATTTTAATTTTTCGTGAAACTCTAATATACATATAGAAGGAAGAGGTTACATGCTGGCCTCAGGTAGTCTTTTCATTGTAGATACAATGTCGCCCAGAAGTAATAGCATTGAAGGAACTCAACAATTGAAACTCAACTTAAGTAAAAGTTATAGAATTTCATCTGTGCAATTAGCATTAAAAGTTTAAAGAAAGACGCTGTAAGCGTTTTCGAGAAAATCCCCCCCCCCAAACAACTCAAAAACCCACTCTCAGAAGTCGCACTCCCCGGTTAGAACAGATTTTCTTCAAATTTGGAATAACTAATAATATTTCCAAATATTTCGGGTGCCAGGTCATATGGGAACTTTTGTCATATGGTTTGCCAAATTAGGTGACTCTCTCCCTTTCATTGATTGGCCCTCGAGCCTGTTGTTGGTGTGTCTTTTGGCACATATCTGTCAAGCTTCCAGTCATGGACAGCGTCACAGCACTCATCCCAGTCTAAGATGCTCACTAAGGGTTGGGCATGGCTTTTAGTGACGGGTTGCATTGTCTTTCACAGATTTCCCGCAGACATCTGGTTGGTTCTTCACTGGGCATTGTGGCTTAAGGAGACATCTTTATACAATGGAGCTCATGCCGGATCCCTTTTGTAGAGGTTGTGAGACGGAGGAGAAAACACCCGTGCAACTCATGACTAATGTGCATGTTTGGGCTGTGAGGAAATTAGGTTCAGGACCTTTAGCCGGAACAGGATGTTGGTGAAAGAGCTTACGCTATGTCCTTTTTGGTCCGATTTGTTTGGACTATAGTAAAACTTAGGTGGGTGAAACACGAGACCGGATTTTTGTTCCAGACCCGGTCGTAGTTGTTATTCCTTTGGGACAGGTATAAAAGGTAAAGAAGAAAAGTACGCACGGTGCGCTATCTAGGTATAATACTAGATACTAAATTAAATTATGGTGCCTTAATTGAGGAAAAATTGAGAAATTAAGTAGACTGTGTTATTTGATGAGACGACGACTGACGTACTGAGCATTGAAGGACTGAAGACGGCCTACTATGCGCTGTTCATTCAGTCATGACTTATGGCATAATGTTGTGGGGAAGCGCACCACTAGCGGTGAATGTGTTTAAGTATCAGAAGAAGGTAGTTAGAATAATATGCAAGGTTAGAAAGGATACAAGTTGTCGCGAACTATTTCCGCGATTAGGCTATCTAACACTACCCTGCTGCTATATCCTTAAATGTGCCGTATTTGTACTAGAACATCCAAATAAGTTCCGGCGTAGAGGGGAACTTCATAACATTATGACAAGGCAAAACAACTTATTGGAGGTGCGTGCACATCGGACTTCAAAAGTTGGAAAAAGCCCACTATATATGACCGCTAAAATCTATAATTCTTTGCCCCAGTCTTTGCTTCAGGTGAGCCTATCAAAAAATAAATTTAAAAAGGAACTTAAAAAATATTTACTAAATAAAAATTATTACTCCATAAAAGAGTACCTCTGTAAATGATTGAAACTTTTTCTTTTTTTGACACTGTTCTGTACCTTTGGTGCTGTACGAATAAAGTATCTATCTATCTATCTATCTATATAGGCCCATGGAGGCTTTGGATAGTACAGGGTTTAGCCGCCCCTCCCTTGAATAATAATAATAATAATATATATATATATTTTAACTTAAGGCGCCTCATTTATAGAGCCTTCTCCGGCCTCCGGATAGATTGTTCTCTTGTTAAAGACACAACACTGCCCACTACCGGACAGTGTGCTGTAGAGGCTCCTAGGATGACAAAATCTAAGGGTAGCATGGCTAGACTCGAACCCGGAACTTCCGCGTTGCAAGTCCAGCGTTAATTCCTTCACTTAATAATATTTCTAATGGGTGTTAATATTATATGGGTGATAGTATCTATTCATTGTACTGAAGTGGCATTTTAGAAGAAAGCATAAGGCTATCGTTCTCTCAAATAATCTCAAAAAATCATTTTTCCCGAGAAAATGTTTCAAATAAAAGTGCTACGTATTTGATGTGAGTAGATAGTATACGAAGCATACTAAAATTAAAATAAAACATTAATAAATAGAAGGCTAAAAAAAATTGGTGTTTCATTGAAGCTATTCAACTAAATACAATTTAAAATTTAACATATTAACCTACAACAAAGAAAAACCATGTAAGTATACGAAGTTTAAGGAAAATCGTGAAAAATGAAAAAAAAAAAAAATTCATTAAACTTCCAATTGATCAGAACTTCGTAGCTGATGAGATGGTAGTTCCTAAAGGAAATACCAAGTTTCAGCTTCCAACGATTTTTCGTTTTTGAGATATTTTGTTCACATAAAGAGATCATTAGCTAAAAACATTTTGTTGCACTCAGTGGATCTCAAAACATGTATTTCCGGTGGCAGTACAATTTCGAAAATTTAGTACAATAGCAATACTTCCTCTTACCGGAAATAAGAGAAATTAAAATAATTAAATACAAAGAAAAATTAAAATTACCTAGAAAACATATTAGGCTCAAATAATTTTTTTTTTTTAATGTTATCAAGTGTTATCAATGAAAAAAATTAGTTTGATTCTAGATCCCCCTCCCCCCGCTCCGTATCTACGATTCTACACCTACCACTCTGCCACAATATTTGGGAAACTAATTTATTGTGGACCTATCTTTTACATCTTACGCCCGCCCATGGCAATTTATCTAATTATCTTCTTCTTTTAAATCACATTATTTTTCTGCTGGGATTAAACTTTTTGACAATTCATTAAATCTTTTCAATACAAAGGTTTAATTTGATTAAAAGAAGTTTTAATATGTTCAAGAAAAAAGGTTTAATTGGTTGGAAAAAGTTTAATTTAACTAAAAGATGTCTATTACTTGAAGCTGTTTAATATTAGGCAATTTAAAAGAAGACTTAACCTTTCAATTTAATCTCCTGCTTTAAGTTTTGTAAGTGATTCTTGCATGTAGATAAAGTATGAACAAACATTATTCTGAGGACTTTTTGAGTAATGAAAGATTTTAAGCTTATTAAGTTTTTAAAATTTAACCTGTACTTATAACTTTTTGCAAATGTTTTCACTGAGATATATAATTTTTCTTCCAGATCTTTTGCAAAGAAATTAAGCTTTATCTAGAACATCAATTTTTCACATATTAGTAACGGCACACTGTACACAAGGCAATGTGTAAACTGATTTAGTCCAATGTCCGGTATGAAATAGCTATGTGTAACACATACGGCAGATGAGTGAATGCTCGAACCGGTCAATGACCACAACATGAAGCTTAGGAATGAAGGAAAAATCCCTGATGTTTCCAACTTTGAAAACTATCATGCTTTCATGGATTACTTTTCCTTTTAGGAGGGGAATACGTAACCTCCTCAATAACACTACATTCAACATATTACATACTGTAACGTTTTTCCCTCTAAAATAGCTACTGCAACTATAAGTGGGTTCGTATAGATAAAATACTCTAAACTTCAATAAAGAAAACACCAATTTATTGTTATATACAATAAATTACAAAATACAACACTTAATAATAATTACTTCACAGTTTAAACCACAAAAGTTCACTTTGTTCACTTTTTATACACTTTCCACAAACGTACACTTCGTTTGTAACTGGAAACTCTGCAAAACTCTCTGCGGTCCCACTATTTATACCGGTGGAGAATCTTCTAGAATCTTCTCAATCCTTCCAGAAATAACTAGAGCGCGTCGCCAGCGCTTCCTAGCGGCCACTAAGAGAACTTGAGGTTCCTACTTCCTCTCCTAGATGGCACCACTGGCTGCGTTACAATACTTTTACTGTTTTAGATCTGTCTCAGATGATAATCACATCTGATACCGGCAATTAATTTAGGTTTTAGCTAGGGGTAGTTGTAGATTGAAAACATTTACCTACATACGAGTACATTATAACGTTCGACACGGATACATACACGTATATGATGTTCGACACGGATACATACTCGTATTATGATGTTCTTTTTTGATAGACACAGAAGTTACATCTAATATCTCTGATATAAACGAACTGAATTAAGTATATAATAGAAATTTATTTTGACTTACATAAGTATACTAATTAACTTAGACATAATATTTTGTAGATGCGTGGCAATTATATATTATTTATGTCAATAATATTTCATCTAAGCATGTCGTAAATAGAGATAACTGTCCTAGAGCCTTATGATAATGGTCGATAACAAATTACTATAAAATTTTATAAAATAAAATATAATGTTTTTTTATTTTTTCAATTTTTATTTTTTTAACTTTCTCGAAGAGGAAGTATTGCGATCCGAGTCAAATTTTCGAAACTGAGTTATAATATAAACTACATCATTTGAAAAACTCACACACTTTCCCTTACTCCTTGTTAATAATTATGACAATTTTTATTTTTAAACTTCAAATTTACTTATTTATCCTATCATGGAAATTAATCGTAGGTTTATATCTGTGCAGTTAGTCTTCCAAGCTTAAAATAAATCATTATAGTCGTAGAAAAATAAAAAAAATTCCAAAGCTTATTCTATAAAGTCGCACTGCCCCCAGTTAATCGATTTTCTTCTTATCTGGAATTAAAGATTAGATTGAAAGACAGGGAGGGCGAGCTTCATTCCACTGTGACCTGCATTAAAAGAGGTCTATTGTGGATCATCTAAAATCATAGCATATCTTTCAGCCTCGCCCTCTTAATCAAGCTTAGTAAAGATGATCCGCATCCTCATGATGAAGCTTGTAGCTTCGGGATTGCTCGACCCCAGTTAAAGAAACATTGTCCTTACCAGACCGGCATACTCAGAAAGGATGTGTAGCGGGGTTTCTTCCTCCCTGGTCCTACAGAATCGACATACCGCATTATCTGCAAGTAGTAGTTGGTGCATGTCCTATTCAACCTACAATGCCCTGTTAAAAGGCCACTATTAGCCTTATATCCCTTCGGCTAGGCTCAGTAGGTCCCTGGTAAACTCAGATAATAAAGAATTTAACCTGCCTCTGCCTTGGTGTTCTTTCCCACCATTGCTGATGCTGGTCTTCTATCCAATCCTTGAGAGAAGCTTGAATCAGGCTTATGGGCAACCCGAAGAGAGAAGGGCTCGGGGACTATAAAGGTATCCTTCGAGCCCTCCCTCGTATTTGGAATACTGTATATTTATATTATATAAGAGGCAGAACCATAAATCGTACTGAAGTAGTACTTTAGAGGAAAGATACTCGCCACTGTTCTCACTGAACCCCCCCAAAATAAATTTACCCGGGAAAATTTTTTCAATACAAATGATAGATATTAATGTGGTGAATATATAGTATGTTTTTAGTTTTCATATACATTAGGAAAAAATATAGAAAAAAGAAATCGCAAGAAATTCAAATTTAATAATTATGTATTACTATGAGACTCGTAGGTTTTTAGACATATCCGCCAAAACCGGAAATGCACAATGGATTTTTAAGTTTTCGCCTCCAAAAGGATTTTTTTTTTACAAATTTTACAATACTTACTGTACAGATCTATATAGCGTATCACTTTTATTTATGACATTATTCCGGGAAAAATTGAATTAGAGTTTCTGGAAGAGCGGAGAATTCAGGCTTCCCTTAAGTATGGGTCTACCTAAGTTTATAGATCTGTGAAAATTGTATTAAATATATTAAAAAAAAAAGTATTCAATTTTGAAAAAAGTCGGTTAACGTGAATGTGCATTTTTACTAAACAGGTTTTTCCAATGTTCACGCTTTTATTGAAAACAGCTCTAAAGATTTCTTTTTTTTCGAAAGCTAGGTATGATACACATATATAACATTATTTGTATTTGAAATATTTTTCTGAAAAAAAAAAAAAAAAATGGATTTTAGGAGTCTTCTGGAGAAGTTAATCTAGATGACTAAGACCCAGCTTCATGTGAAAAAGGAGAAGCCATAGTCAATAGCGGAGCGGACCTGGTAGCGATAGTCTGAACGAACTAAACAGCGGTAGTAGTATACTAGAGTAACAGCGGTATTTTACTAAGGCTGCGCCTCCATCCTCCGATAAAAAGCCCCGGCAGGCAGGCCTTGACGTTTGAGGGGGAACTGTGACTTAAGGCTTCTCTTAAAATTCTAAGCGGTACAATTTTAGTTCCATCAACTGGTAACTGACTAAACAGATAATAAAAATTCCAACATTTAACAAGATTAAATACTATGAGAACTGTAGTAAGAGAGATTTCTGTTTTACAACAGAAATTATTATTCCTACCACACAGCTCTTCTTAAATTAAAATAATTTAGAATTTGAATTGAAAATGACCAATAAATTAAATAGTAAGAAAAAAAAAAATTATTACACGACCACTAAGATTAAAGTTTATTATGAGATTATTATTAACAAAGTAAATCAATATATAAATTACCATTGCAAGTTTATCAAATTTTGCAAATAGATCATTTAAAACTCGTACCAATTCTTGAGCACTGGTTTGACTTGCCCAAGCTGAAACCATTTATTTAAAATTATTATGAAAACTCGTTACAATTTTTTTTTTATAATTATTAATTAAAACTTACCTGTGAATCCTTTAATATCTGCAAAAAGTATACTGACATTTTCATAGCAATGTATATAAATTCTATGAAACTGATGAGGTGTAAAAGCGCCCCTTTCAGATTCATTTGCTATATCCCTTATCATTTCCTTGGCCACGAAGTCTGGCAGAACTAAAAACAATAAGTTTAGAATAGTAAAAAAAAAAAAACATTTTCTGTTATTGTAATAAGCAATACTTTCTTAAAGATTTATAATTTGTACATATAAACTTTAAAGATTCGACATAATCTTTTATATTTTCAGGGTAGAATGTAAAATTCAACACTTCGTAATGTTTAGGCTCCAGTTCTAAGTGATTTCATACACCATATCAACAATACGTTTTCTGTCTTAAACGGGTTTTTGCCAAACTTATGGAGGTTATCACAAGGTTATCTTATTTTTAGTTTATAATATTCTCGTATTACATTTGAGTTCGCCATAGATCATAGATTCGAATTTTATGCCATTATAGTTGGGTCCTTGGATCTGAGATCGAGATAATACATAATTCTTTGCATATTTCGAAATATAAATTTTACTTTGGTAGACGGAACATTTCTTTTGCCTTTTTTTTGGTTGAGAAATTTCCACATAATGAACAATGGAATGTATAACGACGATATCAGCTCACTCTACCTATACTCTCTCTCTCTATTAATGTACAGCATGACCCAGTGTTAAACAGCATAATTCAGGGATCAATTCCTTGGTCATAAAAGAAAGAAAAGTCCTGTGTCTGGAAAATGTCTCAACAATCCTGTGATTTTTTTCTTACGATTATCATGGTTTTTCCAAAAAAAAACACTCATGTTTAAGAAATATTTACTAAAACAAACCTTTTAGGAAAGTAAATTATAAACTTAACGACACCAAAAGATTTATCCATTAATGGTTCACAAAAAATGCTGCTTCAAAGTTCAAAAATTGTTTCTTGACATGCAATTTAGCGATAAATAACTTTACTGAATGATTTTTTTTTCTCACTTTTTTGTGATTTTTTTCGAAAATGGTTCTAAAGATTTTCTTTAAATACCTTAAGGGCTAAAATTTGTATTATGGGAAATTTCATTTAAAAGCGGAAGGGTGAGGTTATGTTTACTTTTTAAAGTGCTATTTCAGTTTAATATACAACACTGTTATCTGTAATATTATACAATAATATTAATTAGAATTAAATATGTTGCCAAAATTCAGAGTTGGAAGAAAAATACGTTTACCGAAAGTGCGTTTTTACTAACAGTTTCTTCATTTTTCTGTGTTTTTTACCATAAAAACATCGACGGATTTCTTTAAATTTAGTATACTAAATTAGGGGGGAGGGCTATCACTTCTATTTGAAGCTTTTTTCCGGATAAAGTTCATTTCGAGGGGGGAATTATGGTTTCCCCTAAATAAAGTAATTTTATTAAGTTTAAATTCTCCAATTAATATAAAATTGAAGATAGGCAAACGTTTAATAAAAATTACAAGGTTGGAAAAAATTTAGTACTTAACTTTGTGTAAACTGTGAGAAAGTCGTGTGAGAGTATTCATACCAGATTTTTAGATAAAGTTATTTGCTTTTGAAAAAAATGTATGAATAAATGTGAAAAATGGCAATTTTTGAGATATTTTCACATTTAACTCGACAACAATGCTTTCCCAGGCATATGTCCAGAAAACTTTTCTTTCTTTTTCAAAATTTGTTAAAGGTGTACGCAATTTAAATCTAGGGCACACCTTGTACAAATTTTATCAAACACTTTGGGCAATTGGAAAATTTAGTTATAGCACTTAGACAGATGGAAAACTTGCTGGACTTCCAGATTTGTCGGCTCATCCACATACCGGCCCTTTTAAATTATAATCAAAGAGAATCTAGTTAGCTCTTGCTAATGTCTTACCTATTGCTCAACATGTTTAACTAACGAGCTCGTTCTTAATGATTAGAACATTGTAGGCACAACTTAAGCTTACATTTTAAGAGTATCAAGGTTTCAGATTGGATTGGGGAGGGACCGCATTCAATTGATAATGATATTTGGTATACAAATACAATTTGACAGGAATCTTGACTGCGTCGTCCGGATTAAATATG